>JAUMHG010000007.1:333281-344022 GCA_032359395.1 Enteromius anoplus | reverse complement strand
CACTACATCCATCATTTACTCTCTCTCAGCTCGTTTTTATCTGAATGAGTTTCTTTTTTCTGTTGAACATTGTATTACATTCAATGAGGACCAGCCACTGTTTGGTTACTCAAAATATCTTATTTTGTGTTTAGCACTAGAAAGAAATTAATACAGGTTTAAGACAACATGTAAGTGAGTAAATAATGACACAATTATCATTTTTGAGTGAACTATCCCTTTAAATGACAAGCGGCAGCATGTTTAGTTCTGTCCCTTTAAGAGCTGCACGCATCTAATATACTGACACGTTTTTCTCTTGATTGTTCACTTTCACTTTAGACACAAGCAGCTGTGTTTAACGCTGTATTTTTGACAGTATTACCACAATCACATGTGATAAATATCTTAGTTCAGTAATTAGGCGTTATTTGACAGGCTTTTAGTGCACGCGCTTCAGGTGTAAGCGCTGGAAAAGCTCATCCGGACAGCACACAGATGAAATGTTTAATCAGCAAGACTTTAAAGTGAATCATGTACTTTTGTGATTGTGAATCAGTGCAGTGTGCGGCGAGTATAATTCTAGCAGTGAGTTTACACTGATGTGAATGTGTGTCACGTTGTACAGCATATTGAGACGGAGATGATAAAATAGCACGATACTACTATATTCCTTTAAAAGCGTATAGAATTTTTTTTATCGTCCATGATCAAACATTGTCAAATCGCCCACCCCTATTTCATGCGATCTAATATTTACAATGATAGACTGCCATTCAATTTGTGTGATTTTTTAGTAAAAAATACAAAATACAGTAATAGTGTGAAGTATTATTAGTTTTCTCTCTGTATAGACTCTATTCAAAAGAACAGCATTTATCTGAAATAGCAATCTTCTGTAACATTATAAATGCCTATACTGTCACTTCTGATGAATATTGTACATCCTTGTTTCATTAAAAATGTACCCTGATCTTTTACTCATTCATGTACATTTGTTTTTGCACTGTTAATGTACCACTTAGATTCAATCAAACTGTTACAGACTTCTATGCAAGCCTGTTTCTGCCACTGAATAACATTTTTTTTAAAAGGCCATTGCAACTTTTTATCTCAAATTTTTAACTTTTTTCAGTTACATATTATAAATTTTGAGTGGAAAAAAGATCTCAAAATTGTTTTTATATCTCACAGTTCAGATTTTAAATCTCGCAATTCCGACTTTATATCTCACAATTCCGACTTTATATTTCACAATTCCGACTTTATATTTCACAATTCCGACTTTATATTTCACAATTCCGACTTTATAACTCGCAATTCCGACTTTATATTTCGCAATTCCGACTATATCTCGCAATTCCGACTTTATAACTGGCAATTCCGACTTTATATTTCACAATTCCGACTTTATAACTCGCAATTCCGACTTTATATTCCACAATTCCGACTTTATATTTCACAATTCCGACTTTATAACTCGCAATTCCGACTTTATATTTCGCAATTCCGACTATATCTCGCAATTCCGACTTTATAACTGGCAATTCCGACTTTATATTTCACAATTCCGACTTTATAACTCGCAATTCCGACTTTATAACTCGCAATTCCGACTTTATATTTCACAATTCCGACTTTATAACTCGCAATTCCGACTTTATAACTTGCAATTCCGACTATATCTCGCAATTCCGACTTTATAACTCGCAATTCTGACTTTATAACTCGCAATTCTGACTTTATAACTCGCAATTCTGACTTTTTAACTCACAAATCTCGCAATTCTGACTTTATATCTCACAATTCCGACTTTATAACTCGCAATTCCGACTTTATACTTCACAATTCCGACTTTATATTTCGCAATTCTGACTTTATATCTCTCAATTCTGACTTTATATCTCGCAATTCTGACTTTATATCTCGCAATTCTGATATTATATCTCGCAATTCCGACTTTATATTTCGCAAATTCCGACTTTATATCTCGCAATTCCGACTTTATAACTCGCAATTCTGACTTTTTAACTCACAAATCTCACAATTCCGACTTTATATCTCGCAATTCTGACTTTATATCTCACAATTCTGACTTTATATCTCGCAATTCTGACTTTATATCACGCAATTCTGACTTTATATCTCGCAATTCCGACTTTTTATCTCGCATTTACAACTTTATTTCTCGTGATTACGACTTTATTTCTCGCAATTATGAATTATATCTTGCAATTCTGACTGTATATCTCGCCTATTTTACTTTATTTCTCCCAGTTATGACTTGGTGAGAATGGCAGAAACAGCCTTCCATAGAATTCAGATTTTGTGATGTATCGTGTAGTGAACAATAATCAAAAGACGTATTTACGGGCAGCTTGGGCCTTCTGTTGTGATCCACCATGTCCAGCAGAGGGAAGGATTCGCGCAGCATGTCGATACTGACCACGTTTGTGAAGCCCACACTGATTCAGAGAGTCAAGAATTCATTTGACTCATGGATTAACCTAGAACTGATTATCACTGATTACAATCCACTTTTATTCACAAACAAATACAAGAGATTTGTGGGATTATGATAATCCTATTTCTTGTGGTAAGCTTGTAAATACTGTTGCATTATAACGCGCTCACATCTAATGACATCAGAGGGACTGGAAAGAGACTCATTATCACACAGATCAGAGATAATGCTTAACGTCATGTGCATCCATGCTCAAATCCTTTCTGTAAAAAGCATCAGTTTTAGTCGTGTGATGCACTAACTGCTCAGTCTAGCCAGAAGCTAATGTCCTCTTCCATGAGGCTCTGTTCAAAATAGTGATTTGGCCAAAAATCCCACTTTGATTACGTTTACAAGCTACAGGCCATCTATATACTAAAACACAGCCATCTGAGCCACAGAGAAGAACCTGAAGGATACTTCTTGGCAATGTCGAGCACGGGACCTTGTCCTGACACCAGCACGTACTTGTCATGATATTTCTTGAACATTCTCAAAGGGCTGTGAGACATCATGACTTGGTCTTGCGATATCTACAAAGCAAAGAGCAAAGCAAAGAGATTATCATCCAAATCAATCAATTTCATCTGTATATAAAAGCTTTATGGTATGTACCATGTGACAACAATTGTATTTAGTAGACCTTTTTTAAATAACATTACAAAGAGGATTCATTAAGTCATTCATTTATTTGATCAGAATGGAGAGCAAACATATTGTGAAATTATTGCAATTTAAAATAATAGTTATCTATTTTAATATACTTTAAAATACAATGTATTTCCATGATGTTCAGCTGTAATTTCAGCCTCATACGAAATACTTCATACCGTGCGTATCTATATACACATAATAAATATACACAGCACACATATACATACATTAGCCAAAATTTGGATGTGGCAAGTGGATCAAAACCTTTCATTAAAATTGTCCTAAAAATGTAAAAACCAAAGTGCGTTCTTGTCTTAGGACAACTTTGATAAACATTTTTTTAATCCACTTCAAATGTAGACTACTGTATAATGTAAACATACACTTTTATTTTGGATGCGATCATTCGTTTAATTGTTACAGACTTTAGCTGCTGGATGTGAAGGTTAGGTGACAGCTGCTACACACACTTCCACAAACGTTCAGGCTCGGTTCTGCTGGTGTGGAGTGTAAATGTGACTCAACTTTTGGACAGTGCATTTTTAAAAGCCAAGATTTCTGTGTCGTGATTCGACCCCTTTAATGAAGTGTGTCAGAACTCACAGGAACACCCAGGATGTGAGACAGCTGATCTGCCTTCTTCTGTCGTAAACAGTTGCCAGCGTTTGTGACGAAGACGACCGGAACCACGAACTGTCCCTGTGCGTCCACCAGCTTCTGGAAAGCTCTCTTGGCTGCTGGGATGGGAGTCCTTCCTCGCACGAGAACGCCATCGATGTCAAACAGCAGCCCAAAGCTCGGCTCGGCCTGATGAAGACATTACAACATCAAGGACAAGAAAACATTTTAAAATACCTGTTTTCTAAGTGAATATATTTTAAAGGGTTACTCCATCCCAAAATGAAAATGCTGTCAACAATTACTTACCTTCCTGTCGTTCCAAACCCGTCAAAGCTTTGTCTTCAGAACACAATTTCAGATGAAAACCGGGAGGCTTGTGACTGTCTCACTGACTGCCAAACAATTACACTGTCAAGATCTAGAGAAGTATGAAAGACGTCGTCTGCACGCTCCATCTGCCATCAGTGCTTCAATCCGAATATGGGGAAACGAAGAAAATGCTTTTTGTATGGAAAAAAATAACAATAATGCCTTGCATTCAGTAATTTGTCTCCTATGTGTCTCTCCACGTCACCGTAGAGGCACTTTGGAGAATATCCCCTGGACACAAACTATGTATGCTCTTCTGTCAGCCACGATACACACGATTTGTGGCCCGGCTGACACAGAACAGTGTAGGTAGTGCATTCAGCTGATATTCTCCAAAATGCTGCTATAGTGACGCAGGAGACAAATGTCTGAATAAAGTCAGGGTGGGGGTTTCCTTGGGTCCAAAAAGTATTCTTGTAGCTTCATAATATTCAGATTGAAGCGCTGATGGCAGATGGAGCGTGCTTTTATACTTCTCTAGATCTTGATAGTGTAATTGTTTAGCAGTCAATAAAACAGTCACAAGTCACGGTTTTTATCTTAAGACGAACAAAGCTTTTACAAGTTTCTTCCAACGACAAGTGATTAATGACAACATTTTCATTTTGGGCTGGAGTAACCTTATTTCTTTATATACAATATCATTACTCCAGTCTTCAGTGTCACCTTCAGAAATCAAAACTCAAATGATTTTTCCTTTTATATAAACTTAACTATTGTGTTCTCTTTTGGACTATATGTGTGTGTGTGTGTACATAAACTAAGAATTACACGACACACAATGGCAAAAATCTTGACGATCCTAAACCAGGATTTTTTTCTCTTTCTAATGAATATTTCTTTGATTATAGGGTGAACATCTTGACGGGTGTCTTAAGACTCATTCACAGAGTGACACTATGACTAATGTAAGACGGTCACATTTAGTGAAATCCATTCATTTCATTTCAACAGGAACCCACACGATTCAGGTTTACCAGAGAAATATCAGAGAGAAATGACTCCTGTGACCCATCATCAGACAGATTCCTGATTTACAGGAAGGTTTTAAGGTGTCCTTGTTTCATGTTATATGTTAACAATAAAAATTAATTTTGCAGGCAAATAACCGTAAGACAAGCCCTAATCTTTACCCTGACTATATAGTGAGTACATGTAGTTAACTAATATTACCCAGTACTTAAATGTACAATTACACTGTAACAAGGATATGATTACGTACATCTAATTAATCAACACTATGTAATTACACATAAAGACAGAGCTATAATAACATTATTTAAGTCTGTAAAATAGCAAGTCAACTACACATAACCTCTGTCCAAGATTCTTCTTTCTAGATGGGTATGATTACGCACAAGATAAGATGATGCTGCGTCACACTTGACCCCTGCTAGACATTAGTCCCTGGTTTTGTCGTAACTTGTTTCCTGTCTGCGTTCACTTGAGGATTACGACCGCTTCAGCTCAATCTGTTCAAATAAAACAGCTGCACTTGCCCTCAGGGAGCTCCTGTGTTTTTCTGTCTGTAAAAATCCATGGATGTCACTCGGCTTGTGTTTGACACAGAGGCTAGAAACTAATCCAGTCACACACACATCTTCAGTACGTATAGGGAAGAGGTTCAGCCTCACTGTGTGCGTGCATGGTTCACTAGTAACTAACTGAATTGAGAAATAAAAAAACTACATTTGTCATGTACTGTATACAAAAAAACACTCAACTTCTAGTTACTTTTAGTTAACTTCAACTTTAGCTATTTCAGTACATCAATAATTGTTTTTTTTAAATAAATGTTTCCTAAAATGTCTGAAATATTAATACACAAATAAGGCATAAATAAAAACGTACTGTTAACTTTATTTCATTTCATTTTATTTTTTGTTTACTTTACTTTAGTTAAGTTAACTATAAGAGCCCTGAGTCAGTTATGATCAGCATCGGGAAGGTTGCTTAGGAAACAGATTACATGTTACTCTATTCAGGATGAAGAAATTGTACATAATTGAAGTGAGATTTAATATTTTCTAAACTAACCAAACCCACAAAAAAAAAAACTGTTCCTAGCGAGTGTAAGCACTGAGTTTAGTTACCAGGATGAGTCGGTTAGTAGCTTTTACCAGTGGTTATCAGGGAATAATAGATGCACCTGAATGTCACAACCAATCAGAATCAAGCATTTCACAGAGCCATGTAATCATTTCATTTAAAGCACAGCCACCACAAAATCAGGCTAAGCACCTCTGATTTTCTTTGAGATCATTCTGAGGTTACATACTGATTTGAAATCATAACAAGAAACAGTCTTTATGACAAGAAACACTGGCATCTAACAACGGCATGGGAAAAACAACAACTAAGAGTTATTGAATAAGCATGCGTCCTAAACTCTATTTATTACATATCATTTATAACATTGATGTGGTGTGTGTGTGAGAGTGTGTAAATTCAGATGTAACTCCCTTTGGAATCTTTAAAAATTTGAAAAGTAACTGTAATTTAAATACACATGTTCTTAGTAACTGTAACAAATTACCGTTGCATTTGTTTTGTAATTAAACGATGTAATTCTGTTACTCCAAAACACTGATCATGATCGAATGCTATATATTTCAGCAGTTTTGAGCACATTTGCTATCGTTAGATTAGGTTATGCTAAACACTGATCTGTGATTAGTACTAGATTAATTGTTAATGGGTCTCTAAAAAACAGAACTCAATGGTAATTTACAGTATTGTTTGAATAATTATCCATATATTTGCCATTTATTTACTGAGATGTATGAGACATACACATCACAAATAAACTTTGCATAAATATCATGACATAAATGATAATTCATGTTTTGTATTTTATCAATCAGACAGAAAATAATCGCTCATTGATAACAAAGAGCAGCATTATCAGATTACTATATTAATGTATTATGTATTAATATAAGTATATGCATGCTGAAAAGGACTGTTCCAGCCCAGTTATAACAGTGTCATGTCACGTAAAGAATATCGTTTTCCTAGTTAAACAGCGCTAACTCCCGATATCCGCCCGGATCGATAACTGCTCAGTTCCTGGACACTGTGTGCTCAACACACGCTCCCTCTGCAGTGACAGGAACACTCACATCCACTAAAGGAACCGAGAACTCACGGGGAACATGAAAGAAGAGAGTTCGTGTCGGTATTAACCAGATCCCCTTCGAGGAGAGGCACTCACGAAACCAGCGCCGAGCGCGCGCCCGAGTTTGCTGGAGACGCGCACTAACAATGGATCCAGCGGTTCTCGAGCAAACATCACATGAGACTGATGCAGATGTAGGAATGTAAACACGTCCTGTACCTTACTGCACACCCCGCGCCGCCCGCAGCCCGCCGTCCTCCGCAGCGCGTTTCTAAAGGCATTCATCTCGACGCGACGCGTTCCGATCCGCTTTCGACTGCGTCCAGTATCTCCATGAGCTTTTGTAGCGGTGCGATGTGACGCCAGAGAGGAGGTGGTCCCAATCCTCCGACAGATCGAGTCAGGAAACACGCACGCTTTCGAGACGGAGAACGTGGGAATGCGACACCTCCGTCCGCGCGCAGCCTGACGTCACCGGACACCGGCAGACTCCCTTTAAAACTCGTGACGTGTTTACAGAAAGCTAACGGTAGTTCGTTAGAGCGAACGGCCCGGGTGATCGGGAGAGGGAGGGTGTTCGAATCGACACAAAGCGTACTACCGCGGCAGATGGAGAAGTGCGCTACTAGTGACGTCACCCGCACACACGGGCCACCAGAACACGTGATTCTAAAACTAAAGAATCCCTTCTTAACAGTTCTGCAGAGGGAAAAAAATAATAATTATGACGACAGCTTTTTTTATTATTTCTTTAAGGGTGACACTGGGCCACAAGACTAGTCTTGAGGGAAATTGAGATCAATATTGTCCTGTTTAAAAATCTGGAATTTGAGGGTGCAAAAAGAAAAGTTCTTACCAACTCATATTGCTTAACAAAAATTAAGTTTTGATATATTTACAGCAAAAAAAACATACAAAGTATATTCATGTAACATGATCTTAGCTTATAATGATTTATAGAATACAAGAAAAAATTATCATTTTGAGTCATACTAATATACCCGTGCGGCTGATGACTGCTTCATTTATTAATTACTGCTAGCTTAATTGTTTAATGCAGAAATGATCAGCACCTCTAAAAAACAACTACTACTCCTGCTATTAATGTGTTATACCTTTATACAGCTGTAAGATACAGCACAAGGTGAAGCCCTAAACCTGCAGGAAAACTGGTAAGAGCCTGTTCTCACTGTGCAAAAAAAAAAAAAAAAAACATGTGCAATAACCAATGTTTATATTTATCACCCTACAGGATAGTACATTCTTCATCTTAGTATTATTTCTAACCATAGTTCTTTATACTATTTCTATTTAACCCATAGCACACATGTACATAAAATCTACTGTTTATTTATTTACATTTATTATTTTGTCTTTTAATTTTTTTATTTATTCTTTGTTGTGTTGTTTTTGTTCTGAGAACTGGTAGCTGTGACACCAAAACAAATTCCTTGTATGTGCAAGCATACTTGGCAATAAAGCTCTTTCTTCTTCTCTTCTTCTTCTAAACCGAAAGGAAAAAGGTCCAGAGTAAATAAATCAGCAGCTGAAGTAGGATGTGCTTTGATTATTAACAGCAGCAGAAGCCTGTGTTACGTTCTCTACCCTGCAGAAAAGGGAAGGATATTAGATTTAGCTGATGGTGTAAATGTGACTGTGGTTTATTTGCCTGGTCACATGAACCAGACTGTCTCTCATCAGAGGACCTTCATTAAACTGCGCTAGGGACTTTAGTGCAGATGAATGTACAGGGCAACATATTAGTACGAAAAGTTCTGTAAAAAAAAAAAAAAGCAGTTTATTTGTCCGAGGGAACATAGTATACAAAATATTTACAGATATTTCTGCACAGCACTTCTTTCACAAGCTGAAATGAAGGATGAACAAAAGTAATTTTTCCCATTTTCAGAAGACAATTTTTAAAAAACAGCTCATAGTTAAATGCAATACACAATCAGCTCATCTTTTAATGACTGCTGAACAATAACCAGTCATAATAGGATCATACTGACCCCTTCAAATCGGTTCAGCTTTGGTGTGCACATTGACGTTTCTACACACGTTTACCACCACATCCAGTCGGTTTCTTCTACACCCCATGAGCAGGAATAACATCAGCGTTTACATGAAGATTCATGGCCGTGTAAAACTGTACACTCAACACCGGGATATAAAGCCACTATAAACCCAGTAACGCTTTGGCCTCTTCACTCTGTGCCATCAAACTCTCACTGGCGTATTTCTGCAGCAGCTCCATCTTTTTCCGTCGCACCAGGGCCTCCTCAATCTGTGAGACACAACGACACTGCTTTAACTGATTTATAGTTCTTAAACGTTACCATTTATTCACAGGGGTCTGGAAGGACACAAGGGCAAGCACACTGGAGGATCATGGGCTCTCGAAACCAAAACCAACTGAACTGGGCTGAAAGTGAAACAAACCT
This sequence comes from Enteromius anoplus, assembly GCA_032359395.1. Taxonomy (NCBI): domain Eukaryota; kingdom Metazoa; phylum Chordata; class Actinopteri; order Cypriniformes; family Cyprinidae; genus Enteromius; species Enteromius anoplus. The sequence goes on along the minus strand of JAUMHG010000007.1, from coordinate 334,334 downwards.
CCTTCTGCGTGGGAACAGGAACATGAGCGATGAACGACTGTGAACCATCCTCTCCCTCCATCTGGTCTCCCGCTTCGTCATCAGCCTGCGCAAAATATATGAGAAAAATGAACCGTGACGCAGTGTGGGACAGGAAGTGATTTAAACAGAGCGGTGCGCTTAGAAACCATCACCTCTTCGTCTCTGACAGCGTAAATATATTCCTCCTCCTCTTCAGGCTCTTTCACACCTCCGCCAGCAGCTAATCGAGCCTCTTTGTCTGCTTTCCATTTCTCAACAGCCTCTGCTATGACTGCAGAAAACACAGATCAGGGTAAACACTCACACAAGGGCAGAAACATACCATATATACAGGACACTGGATTCTAGAGGGTACGACAGGTTTAAAGTGCAGACGAACACGCCGGTCATGTGACGCGAGAGATGGTCAGCTGCACAGTGATGCTCCTCATCAAACCTCTAGCATGTGCTTTAACACACACTGATGGGAAACACATGTCAGCAAATGCTATCAGCACACAAAGACACGACTGTAGCACAGCGTACACACACACACATCGAGTCATGTTCATCTGAGCACACAAACACTCTCCAACACTGATTCAGAGATGATTCACTGTGGGCTCCAACAGCTGTTCCACAGATGTGCAGTCATTCACTATAAACAACACACTTTTAACATATAATGATAATAACACACGATCACATTAACATTTCAATGAGTCACTTGAGCTCTGAAGAGAATTAAATGACCGTTGCATGTATCATGTGTGTTTGATTTATAGATCAGCATCATAATCAACTCGCTGTTTATTGGTAGAGGAGTGCTAGTCTATGGCATGTTCTGTATGTATGCAAATCTTTTACAAATACTTACATGTATGAACATTTCTACATTTATTTTCATATAAATGGCATCATGTATATAGTGTTAACAATTCCAGAGGTCAAACGGTTCCTGTAGTTCTTCATCAGTTTTGCACACACTCCTCCATACAGATCTTCTCTAGATCTGTCAGGTTTCGGGTCTGTCCCTGAGTTTCAGCTCCCTCC
>JAUMHG010000007.1:295696-313281 GCA_032359395.1 Enteromius anoplus | reverse complement strand
CCCAGCCCCCGTTTTGAGGGTCCACGATAAACGGTGCGCTTTCAGCGTAATTAGTCGCGCGGCGCCGCTAGCAGTGATGAAAGCGATGACATCACGGTGACGTCTGGCTTGTAGCGATAATCATGGCGGATCAACAATTCAACAAGTTTCTCTGGTGAGTAGAGCTCTTCTAGTTCGTGTGCGCTTCAGTATTCCTCGCAGCTCATCTGATCGGAAGCATTCGGGTCGAAAGACAGACGTTAGCTGTTCTTATCGTTTGTTAATGCGAGCTGTATTCGAGAAAGAGCCTATGTGTGTTTGTAAACACGGTTAAATCGGTTAGGATTAGCGCTGATCTTTGTGTTGGCGTGTACTTAGTTAGTTAGCTGCGTGTCCTGTTACTAAACACGTAATAAACACACCCTGAACTATTTGCTAAAAACTCAAAACGTTGTATTAGCGTTAGGTTTTTTGTCAGTAACGTAAATTGATTTTATGGCAAATAGTGGCAGGAGTGTAGAGAACGAAATAAAACATGGTATGATCTGGAAACTGCGTGACATCCTATGGATTATCGCTAACACGAAACATTGTTCTCTAGTTTTTCCTCAAACGCACGATCTTCTCCGTTTGCTCGAGTTATTGCTCAACTGAAGATGTTAGATGCGAGCTGTTTGTTTACAGTGTTACCCGGATGTTCCAGACTCGCTTTAAATGTGTTTTTGACTTTGGTGTCTTGATTTATTTCCTCCGTCTGCTGATTCATTAGCACGAGCCGTGTGTACTGTGGATGTGCTCCTGGGTTATCTAAGGGACGGAGCACAGCACACATCAGGCTAATGCCTTTAATTGTGCTGCTGGATTCTCATCATGCTTTACAGTTGTACATCTCTCTCTCTCTAGTTCTGAAGATGACTGCAGAGGCAGAATGTTAGCACTTTGCATTTAGTTCATCATTTTTGGTAGTGCTATTATAGTAACAGCCTCACTGTCTGAGTCATATTTCCTTTTTTTTTTTGGCTTATTGTAGATCACAATCATGTAGCACATTTTAATGCTCGATGCAACATTTACAGTATGTAGAAATGTACTACAATTACCTAGTTTGGTTTAACTGTACACTCAGTCTTCTTTAAATTGGTCATAAGGCTGTTTTAAGGGAAAATTTCAAAGAATGTTTATGAATATAGACAACCTTAATTGTAATAAAATTAATAAATATCTCATAAGTTTAAAAACAAAAATGTTTCGTTAATAAGATGCCCAAACGCTTTTTCACATTTAGTGCATTGTGTTATTCAAGCACATTCATACGCTTATTATATGCACGCATAAACAAAATGTATTATGATCTTTTTGACTGTTTGAGATGACGTTGCTCTCCATGTGCATGAAGCAGAGGGAACTATGAGGGGTGTTTTACTCTCACACGGTCTGATCAGCAGTGTGTGTCTGTCTCAGAGCTGCTCAGACCTGCTCGACGGGTTTCTGATGTCAGAACAATGAGCTAAAAGGCCTACCGAGAACAGAGCAGTTAAACCCAGCGTAGTTACGTTCTGAGCGAGAACGGGTGGATATCGGCTGTGAATACCGTGTGCTTGCATGAGGACAGGGTCATAGAACAGAATAACAGTAAAGCTGCCAGATCCAGACTCGTGGTACTGTAAGTCTGCTGCTCTCACAGTTACTGACGGGATATCTGTCACCATCGGCGTTTCTGATCTTCTTAGTGTCACAGACGTGCTAGTGTTTCATGCAACAGCACAGATGTGGCCTTTGTCTGAAACAGTCTTGTCCTGCTGATTTATATACCGCTGTCCATTTTCTCCCAGAGGGGGTTTTTAGCTCAAAACTGGACTGTAGTTTTATGTGATTGTAATGACTTCTGACTGAATGGCTTGATTTTAGTTATTACTTTGGGTGTTTTTAACCCATGAATGTTTATAGAAAAATTACAATAAATCCCAAATGTTTATACTCCTAATTATTTTACATAAAGACAGACCTCCTGTTTTTGAAAGTGGAAAGCAGAAGTGTGCTGCCTGTGAGAGACCGTATTCATCAAAACATTCTGGTTTTATTATTATTCAGGAGATCTGAAGACTGTTTGGGTGTTCTTCCGAGGAGCCCGTCAGAGTTATTTGTCCTTGACTTATCAGGAGCTTGACTCACATGTTTGGTGAGCTGTAATAGAGAGTGCATTACTGCACATTAGATTCAGTCCAGCAGGTGACCTTGTTTATAAACTGCTCTGGAGGGTTATTGCTGCGAGTCACGTAGACGCATTACAAATACAATAACCACTTCAGAGTACCCTACGAGAGCAATGGAAGTAGGAAGTGCTGTGTTTGAACCATGGGCTATATATTAATTTATGCTGTGTACAATGCTTGTCTGTTAAAGGTTTGTTTTGCTCACGTTCAGCACATGCAAGATGTTTTAGAGAAATGTAGCACTGCTCAGCGATGGATGCTCTGCAGATGTGAGTTGTGAGGTGGGATCATTTATACTTGTTCTGTTCTCATGCTAGATTACTGAAGTCTGCTGCTGCCTGCCATGATGCAGAACTTTCAAGGGGGCTTGAAAACCAGTCCTGGGTTTGGGTGCAAAGACGCTGTGTTTGAAGATGCTTGCATGTCTCCCACAACCCTCAAGTACCGGAGATTATCCGACGACGGGCGGATCCCGGACTCCAGAACTGGCAGCACAATCCGCGTCTACCTGCCCAACAAACAGCGGACTGTGGTAACAGCCTAATCTGTTATTCTGAACTCCTTCAGTGAATGTTCGGCACAATTTGATGAGCGTGATGTCATCCTGCTGCACCACTGTAAGCTGGGTCAAAGACCTTTAAATGTCCGCATCAAAAGAAATCTGTCAAACGTGACTTTATATACACGGAGAGCATGTTAAATGTGCCTGCTTTCAATGTTTCAAAGAGTAAAATTGTCCATATGGGAGTGAAATAATGTTTCATTTTCATGTGGTGTAACACTTATATTATTAAAACTTATTCTGACCTGTATGTATTTAAAATGTATAAAAGTGAGCGTACAAAATTGCATTTTAAATGAGCAAAAGTTCTTGCTGACAAACAGCCAAAGCAGTTGCTTTAAGTTTAAAAATGCAAAACTAACAGTTGGTACTATCTGGGATACAATTAATTGGTGTTTAATATGTTATAAACTGACTGTTGTGGTGAATTCACTGATGGCTGTTTTCGGTGAAAAACATCAACAGTTTGAAGCTGTATTACACTGCTCGTCTTTGACCCACAAACACAATGAGTGCTAGTGAATGTAATGCTAAAGATGCTTTTAGAATCAAATCCTGCTTGGAGCAACCTTAACGTGCTTGTTTAGTGCTAACGTCCTGGATCTGTGTGTTAATAGGTGAGTGTGCGACCAGGTATGACCCTGCGCAGCTGCCTCATCAAAGCCCTGAAAGTCCGCGGACTTCAGCCAGAATGCTGTGCAGTTTTCAAGCTTCATCGAGAGCATTCATTGTAAGTTGCGGTCTATGAGAAAAAAAAAGCGTGTTGTGATCTTGCACTGATATCGCCTTTTCCTCGCGGTTTGCACACAGCTATCAGCATGCAGTGGCAACAGAAATGATGCACTGAAGCCAAGTTATTTTGTAGTCTGACCACGCATGAACAAATAAAGACTCTTCGGGGTGTGAAAACATGTCTCTGCAAAGCCATGTAAAATATTACTATTGAAAATGTATTCGGTAGAGCTGGATGCTGATATAGATTTCCAGCTCCGTGTAATTCCGTTTGAAAAGATTCGATTCTGATTCATTTTGGGAACGTTTGAGTTATACTGGTATATCCTGGAGGAAAGCCTCTAGTAACGGCTTTTAAAACGACAGTGTTCTCCACTAACACTTCTCTCTCTGTTCAGTAAAAAGTTGCGTATGGATTGGAGCACGGATTCTACCTCACTGGTCGGAGAGGAGTTGCTGGTTGAAGTCTTAGATCACGTACCCCTGACTACGCACAATTTCGTGAGTTCCCATAATGCTTTCAAACCGAGCACCTACTGTCTTTACTGCTCCTCTCACGCCCGTCTCCTTCACAGGTACGGAAAACCTTTTTGAAGTTGGCCTTTTGCGACATATGTCAGAAGTTTCTTCTGCACGGCTTCAGATGCCAGACGTGCGGCTACAAATTTCACGAGCACTGCAGCACCAAAGTGCCCACGATGTGTGTGGACTGGAGCAACATCCGACAGCTCCTGTGAGTGTCCGCCAACAATTACAGAAACTCATGGCTCCAGCTCAAGCCCATCAGCTCTGCTGATTCTGTGTAATACACAGTTTCATTGCATTTTTATACTGAACAGGCTTTTTTCCTCTCTGTTGCAAAAGAAGATAGACATGCAGATGTAGTTCAAGGGAAGTCTCTTGATGCACAGTAGTTTGCATAGAGGCCCTCACACCGTGAGCTTTGTAGATGTCTATCAATGAAAATCAGGTAATTCACGGTACAAAGATCCATTCTTCTGGAGTTTAATTCGTCACAAAGCCCTCCTTAGGAAGGAAAACCCCTCATAAGTGCCTCTTCAATGAGACGGGAGTTTGCTGTCATAATGCAGTGTTTAAGTGAATTGCTCTGTTTGTCCAGGCTGTTTCCTACTCCCGGAGAGAATGGGACTCCCTCGCTCCCTCCCCTCTCGTCCCGTCGCATGCAGAACTCTAAATTTTCCTTCAGGTAAATATAGCCTGTTTCTATATTTACCTCCAATGTAGTAAACTCACTTGACCAGTCCTCATGTCAAACCAAAGCATGTCAAGACACCACCTTGTTTTTGTTTTCTTCCTTGTACAGATTATGATTGTAGTTCCTTGTATTAACACATTTCAGGTGATTGTTTACTGGAAAACATATATTTTTTTTTTCAGCTTTATATTGTGAACAGCCACCTTTATCTGAAAATCATAAAATATTTGACTATATATAATGGTTAACTTGGAGTTAACAGTCATATTTTACCATTGAGTGCTTAAATGATTGGCCTTGTGGGGAGACTCGCTTCTCAACAGACGGTCAAGATTACTAGCGATGCTCCCTCTTCAGTACAAGAGAAACTGTGTCAACAGCTTTTATGGAACAAGATTATCACTGAAAATAATATTTACAATAACACAGTTCCTGTGGAAGTACACTAGGCCAACAAGTAATTGTAACCACCATTAAAATGCACACTGTTTTAGAAATATTCATCAATGTTGTCCTAAAACTTAAAACCAAAATGCTTTCTTGTCTTGTCTTAGGCCAACTTTTAGACTACTGTATACTACATTACAAGATGCCGCTTGATAAAATCACTTACTGACCTTGTCTGTGTAAACTTTTCACCTGGTTAGTATTTCCTGCTTTCACAATGATGTAAAGCTGTTGGGTAACTTTCACACGAATGCGCTCTGATACTCATAAGGAACCTGATCTGTAATCAAGATCTAAGCCAATCTTCTATTAAGAGGCTTGTTTTCAGATGTGCTAGAGGCTGTTTATCTTCTTTAATCCATCCTACATTTGCTATAACAGTTTTAACTTTACACTCGGCCATTCCAGGAAATGAGTGATTTAATATAACGACAAATAAATGTGCAATTTAAAAAAAATCATAACAATACTTTGTATGCGTTCAATATTAGATCAAAAAAGTCAAGTTTCTGTGAAATCATCAAACCTGTTACTGTCAGCCCTGTTACCTTTTAGAGTATCATGTTTTGACAAGTGAGTAACAGGAGTGAAAGTTTGCCACACATTATATATTATTGAGCTAATGGCTGTATAATTTAGTAGCGTATGTGTTCAAAGTAAACTATAGTATCTGGTAACGCTTGTGTTGGTAACAGGCTTGACAAAAACGATGGTAGCCCATTTCCGACAAGGTTTTTGCGACTTTATATCTCGCAATTCACACTTTTTTCCCCTCAGAATTGAGATATGAACTCACAATTTGGTTCACTATGTTTAAGATGCCATGAGGGTGTTTTTGCGTAGGGCCAGCCTTATGTTAGCATCTCACTGATTCTCCAAATAGGTCTTTAGCAGACAACAAGCTCTGGGACCAACACAATTTTATGACGCTCACCTTTTTTTTGTAAACCAAAACCTGATTGAAAAACTTATATAGAATTTTGTTAGCAAGACACTGAAGGAAAGGGAATGTGCACAGACAGATCTGGGTCTCGCGGAGCTTGTCTGACTTACGAACCCTTCTCCAGTCCCTATCACAGATACTCCACGCCGAATGCTTTAAACTACATCACCCCCATGCCGTCCACTGGCGTCTCTCTCAGTCATAAAGTGCTGTCCACCTCCACCCCTAACGTCCACATGGTGAGCACCACCCAGCCGGTCGATGAGGCTGCTTATCAGGTGACACTTTCTCCAAAATCAGCACTGAACCGTTATTGCCTCTTCTCTCAGAATATGTTAAAGTAGTTCTTCCTTCTGCATTCACAGGAAGCCCTAGGGCGAGATGAATCAGGTGAGGGGCTTTTCACACTTTTTCCTCAGGTTTCATAGCAGAGCTAAGGCTGAGATGTGATCTTACTCATTCCTTCGCAGGAAGCCCGACGGAGTGGTCCAAAACCCCGGCTCCGGCGCACCGAGAGAAAGCGCCTTCTTCGAACACTCAGGACAAACGCATCGTAAGTGCCACGTGAAAAATCAGAAGCCAACAGTGATGGGGAGAAGGGTGTTCTTAGTAAACGCTGTTACTAACGGCATCATTTATTCCTGTAACAAGTAATCAAAAGAATGACTGTTTCCCCGGTTACAACACCGTTACTGTAATTTATTATAGGCTCAGTTCATCTCCATGGATGCGCAGTGTGATGTAAAAAGTAATATCTAAAAGTAACGCGCCCAACACTGGAAGACTAAAACGTCATCAGATTAGTTTCTGTAGATGGTTTAGATTAGTGCTCTACTAGTTTGAAACATCACGCGGCAGGTCTGTCTGCTGCCCGGGACGCTGGCTGATGGTGTTTCTGCTCTCTAGCGTCCCAGAGAGATGAGAGATTCCAGCTATTACTGGGAGATCCAGGCCACTGAGGTGATGCTGCACTCCAGGATCGGCTCAGGCTCTTTTGGCACAGTTTACAAAGGGAAGTGGCATGGTAAGATTTCGCTCATCATGATGTCATGATTGTGTGTTGGTAAACAGCAGTATAACAGCTGTTTTACATTAGCATCGAACACATGAGGGGGGGTACCAATACTTTTGTCCATATAGTTCATCTACAAGTCACTAGTGTCCTGAACGGGTGTGTAACATTTGAAATATTTCTGAGGTGCATTTCAAGCAAAATGAAGTAAAATCACTTCGATATATGCATGACATGCAGGGCAGAAAACAAAAAGATATCACGGCCGCAAATTAAGAATTCGTTCCCATGACTTAATTAGTTCTCTTGTTTTAGTCCTGGCCGCATTGTACTACTTTCCCCTCAAGTTAATTCGTAGCCAGAATTTAACTGAAACGAGGGAACACATTAATAAACTAATGGAATAAATTATTAGAAGTTGGCCACCATTTACCTAAAATGAAGAAACGGATTAATAAATAGTGAGAACGCATTCTCGGTTCACGTGTTATGGGCCAGTTTCTGTAGTATAATAATCTGGAATGTTATTGTATTGTCAGTGTTTTTAATTGAGAAAGCTGAGCAGACAAAATCCCTTCTTATTGAAAGTTGTTCTGTATTTTCAGGTGACGTTGCTGTGAAGATTTTAAAGGTCACAAATCCCACACCAGAGCAGTTACAGGCCTTTCGCAATGAAGTAGCTGTTCTCAGGTAAACCAGAAACGGAAAATGGAAATAGTTTACAGTGAAAAACCCAGACAGTGAGCTTAAGAGAAGCATTTGCATTGCACCATTTAAATGACCTTGTGTCAACATGCACTGGCCACACGACCCAAGCGCTGTCTTTGTCGTTGTTACAGGAAGACCAGGCACGTCAATATTGTTCTGTTTATGGGATACATGACCAAGTCAAACTTGGCCATTGTGACGCAGTGGTGTGAAGGAAGCAGCCTCTACAAACATCTGCATGTGCAGGAGACCAACTTCCAGATGTTCCAGCTGATGGACATCGCCAGGCAGACGGCACAGGGCATGGAGTGAGTGTTTAGAGAGAGACTAGTTGTTTTGTGAAGGTGTGTTACGGCACGACAGGCTGACCCCGATCTAAACCAGCCTTCTGCAACCCTAAGGGCTGTTATTTGCTGAATGCAAATATTATCATGAAACTAACCACACGCTCTTGTATGTTTGGGACAGGGAAATGAACCAGCGTATCAAAATTGCAAAATGACCCCACCTCAGTGGTTTTGTCGTTGATGTCAAAAGCTGTGTGTCAACTGAATTAGCAGTATTTTGGTGAAAATAATAAATTGATAGAAGATTGTGTTGGCGAGCCAGTTCAAAGACATGACATCATCCTGGAAAACCATCAACAAAACTGCACAAAGTTATTATTATTTCTTCTTCAATAATTATTAATATCCAGCAAAGGGGCTCATTAAATTGATCAAAAATTTCTTTTTTAAATGAGTTTCTCAAGTAGTTGCTGTTAAACGAGTAATTGCATCCAAATATTGTATGTGTGCAGTTTATATTTATTATTACACACACATCCAGTATGTCTTTTGAAAATATTCATGTTTGTACATTTATATATTCAGATTCTTATGTTTTAAATTGTGTGTGTGTGTGTGTGTATGTATGTATGTATGTATGTATGTATATATATATATATATATATATATATGTGTATGTGTGTGTGTGTGTATATATATATATACATACATACATACATACATACATATATACATGTGTATGTACATAACATATTTTTCTCAAATATATGCATGCATGTGTTTGCATTTTATATAAAAAGTATACTTACACATGTATTACAAACAACCTTTGAAGTGTAAAAATTCCACTTTGATCACAATACATATACAATACATTCAACATAGTCATGTTGAAAACGGCTCTTCTTAATTGCAATAATATCTCAACATTGCACTGTTTTTACCATGTTTTTGATTCAAATGAACGCAGCCCGGGTAATCAGTAGAGAGTACTTTCAAACCATTCAACCTCATTCAACTGACCCCAAACATTTCAACCGAAGGGTGTTGATTGTTGATGCAGTAAATACTTCCAGTCTTCATGACTGGACTGACACGATCTTCTAAATGTTTGTGGACCTGTGGTAGTTTTTCAGAAGCAGATTTGCATTTTGACGGTACGATACCATCAGCTATTTATAGAAATGGGATCAGCTTTTAAAATAGTGCTACATAGGGGGGTGTTTATATGTAAACTCAAAGGTGGTTTTGTCAGTTAATGCCTGACGGTTTTCTCTTTCAGCGTGATGATGACAATGACAGAAAACATCCACTAGGAAGATAGAATTACAATGATTTCTAATAACTCCTCATGTCTTTTTGTCTTCTAGTTATCTACACGCAAAGAATATCATTCATCGAGACATGAAGTCAAACAGTATCTTTTACAAAGCGCTCAATTCTACTCTTATTTCTGTACGGCATGCATTTAGTGCTATAGAGAAGCTTTATTGATTTTGAAGCATGTCATATTGGTGCTCATGTGAGTTTAGTGTTTCACACATTCCCTTAACGGAAGCTCAGATATCTTCCTGCATGAAGGGTTGACGGTGAAGATCGGTGATTTCGGTCTGGCCACGGTGAAGGCGCGGTGGAGCGGCTCTCATCAGGTGGAGCAGCCGTCCGGCTCCATTCTGTGGATGGTGCGTTAGAGGGAATAGTTCAGTCCCTCTCCTAAGGCCATGCAAGATGTGGAGGAATGCAGTGTGCATCAGTGTCTCAGCAATGGTTGCTCTGCAGTGAATGGGTGCTGTCAGAATAAGAGTCCATACAGCTGATTAAAAACCAAATAAAACCAAAATATCAGTTCATATGAACACTTCCTCCAGTGGAAAAGTCCATTCTAGTAAACTTGTGCTTGATCTGTGCAGATTTCTCTACTACTTCTCTACGTCACAGAGTGGGTTTATTTTCAAACACCGCCCAAATGTTCACTCAAAGAAAGAAGGCGGAGATATTAATCTGGGTGTAGTGTTGCTGCAGGCGCCATGCTCTGGAGACGCTATGTGTCGTTGTGTCTCACGAATGCAGACATGCTGTTATGTTTACGAGGCGTGATGTAACACCACGTGTAAAAAGACAGAACCAAGTCATGATCATCAGTAATTATGTCTCCATTGCTTTGTAATGTGTTTTATTGTTTTGGTGTCGTAGCGCCGGGACGCAGCATCACGTTATGGTAAAAGGCGGAGCATTTCCATCAGAGGCTTGAGGTATTCGGCCAATCACAGTGCACTGGATAGCTGGCCAATCAGAGCAAACCTCGCTTCTTTAGAACGATGAGCTTTGTACAAATTGACCCGTTTCAGGAGGCGGGGCTTAGAGGAGAAACAGTAATGTACCGTATGTTGAAAATAATGGGCTTTTTGCACCTTAAACCACATAAACACAGTACATTACACCAAATAGTGTTCTTTTTAGTAACACTTTAACTGATGCACTGGAGTGGGATGTTTTTATCAGCTGTTTAGACTAAGAGCATCCATTGTCGAGATACATTTCTCCAGATCTGACGAAGACTCACATTCATCCTGATTTTGGATGGCCGGAGTACGTTGTAAGTAACGGTGTGTATTGTAATACCCTTGACTGATACTGATGTTTTGTAGGCTCCTGAGGTCATCCGGATGCAGGACAACAATCCTTACAGTTTTCAGTCAGACGTGTACTCGTACGGTATCGTCCTGTATGAGCTGATGACAGGAGAACTGCCTTATTCTATGATTGGAAATCGAGATCAGGTATAATAACTCTCTCAGGCTGCACAATCATGGATGTAATCCACCTGTTTACCATGCATTTGACTTGCATGCCTGCTGCTAGGACAATATTTTAAACTATATAATTAGAAACAGAAGGGCAAGAAAACTTCATCTTTTTTTTTTAAGAATGTTAAAATTTTGTGCATTTTTTTCTGATACTCAAGTACAGAATGGACTTCTCGATGGTGTTTGTCATTATGACTTGGGTATTTGTTTGCAAGGCTGTCTCTTCAGAAGCTGTAGCGTAGTCCAGGCATGGGAGCGTGTTGAGCATTAGCTCAGTGCGTGATGATGGCGGTGGCTCGGTATCGAGTGTGAGCTCGTGCTTACAGCAGCGTGACTCTGAAATGTGTTTGGCAGTGATCCTGAGCACTCTGCTAAATTTAGGCGCCCAAAGGCTAAAGGTCCATCTGAAAGCACACTTGCTGCTTGTGTAGCCTGTAACATTGTTTTGCTTTTTAATGACGAAGCGAAATGAAAGCCTTTACTATGTTTCTCCCCAAATCCTCTGCTAACCGTGTTTTTCTGTTTGTTTTAGTTATCTTGGGTGAGGTGGTGGGAAGAGCACTTAAAATCTGTGCTCTATTACAACTACTGTTACACTGCTGAAATAATACTCAATTACAAGTCAAACTAAAGTAGAAATGACTCAAAGTTTCTAAAAACCTTGCAGACTTATGGTTTAGTGCACGGTCGGACAGTAGTGGTTAAGAATATCTTATATTCTTTATATTCTAATATATACATCCACTGTGTCATATAATGCTGAAAAATTATAGTCTTTATACTGAAATACCAGACCGCCAGGCATGTTCCAGTGTATGAACTCATCACAAGAATAGCAAATGTGCGTTAATGTGCACTAAAAATGTAAGTAGGGCCATTTTTGATTTCATGACAAGCAGTGAACAGGAAAAACTACTACATAATGTATACTGCCTTAAAGGTATTTAAAAATATAGTCAAAAAAGAACAACTACGTGAAAAAACGTAATTACAGTAACGTGAGTCGTTGTGATTCGTTACTTCCACCACTGCCTGGGTGTTCAAAATCAGGGATTCTCACGCAAACTATTACAATCTGTCTTGCGTTATTAGTTGCAACTGTTTTGCTATTGCTTTCCCAAGACAAGGCACTGAAAGAGAGATCTGAGCCATATCATACACAGCCTTTTACTCAGACAAGCCTTCGCATTGTGCATCAAGTGTAAAGAGCTAGTTCCTGTTTTAGTTTTGAGTAAAGTGAGCTGTTCCCTGTCGCATTGCACGCAGATCATCTTCATGGTGGGGAGAGGCTATCTGACCCCTGACCTCAGTAAACTCTACAAGAGCTGTCCCAAAGCCATGAAGAGACTCGTTGCCGACTGCATACAGAAGTCCAAAGACGACCGGCCGCTGTTTCCACAGGTGAGCTTGAATTACTGTCCGAGGAAAGATCAGGACCCGCCCACTCCCATTACATTATACATACGCAGTACAAATACAGAAAAAAGTCTGTTTCTCTTGGGTTTTCTTCTTAAAACCGTTAATCTCACCAATACACCACCAGTACAAAACAATGCACGCTTGTTTCCTATTTTATGAACTGCTATCTTTGAAATGTTAAGGAAAGAAGCAACTTGACGCTCACTGAGTCCTTGTGCCAGTAAAGGTCGGATTGAGCCATTTTTTTCTTGACTCAACCTTTCTTTTCACTGTTTTCGGCATGTTTAGTGCCTATTTTAAAATTTCTAATTACGTTTGATAGACTTCTAGCATTTCTTGCCCTCCGACTGGTCACACTGCAAGAGATTCGTGTTGATCACAGCAGTGCTTTTTATACATTTCCTGTTAAATACAACTGGATTCAGGTGCTCACTAAATAAGTACCTCTATAAACAGAATGAAGTGTGTTTGTAACTGGCATGAAATGCTCAGAGAGCTTGTCATACTCAGAGAGATACTGATTTAGGAGTTAAGTGCAGTGGTCTTTTATTTTTTCCAGAGCTGTATATAATATTTCAAATGCACTGCAGCAAATGTTTTACACAGCCGTTAACGTCCCAGGTGTGAAATGTGTAGAGATCACAAAACAGTTTGAACGTGATAGCGATAACTAAATATAGTGTACAGTATATATATATGCTTTTACAAAAATAATACAACATTTTGTATTTATTCAAGTACTTTTTTAATTAGTTATTCACGTGTCAAAATCAGAAATAACGGATTCAAATTGTTGTTGTCCGTTATTAGAAGGAAACTAAATAATCCGTATGAGTAACATCAAATAGATACATGTGCTAGGATTATAAATGATATATAAAATATATTCATGTACAAGGATTGAAATGAACCTTTTCACACACAAGCCAATTTAGCGACTAAAAGTTCATCTTTTCAGGTGTAGCATGTGAAGTGGCGTTTAGATGTATTTGCACAGTGTAATGAAGCTTAGAGGGACATGGGATGCTTTAACCTGCTGTTACAAATGCATAAGTAATGTTTTGATCATTGAAACATGAAATGTTGAATACTGATATTTGAAGTTATTTGAAAATGAAAGATACTTTAAATGTAAAATTAAAACTGCCAGTAAGTGGCAGCGAGTCACTGTTAAGTGTGATTGAACGAATGATTTAAACCGTTGATTCATTCAGGCCCGAAACACCATCATGTTGCCCAGAGACATGGAGTGTTTTCACAAAATACATCTCTTGATCTTTACCTTTTATTTATTGAACTGTTTATAACTTCTCTGTTTATGTAAGAAGAAACTGAACTCTTCATGTGATATTGATTAACAATATGAAATGATAGAAATACATTTCTGCTGATTTCTTGAATTAATGATCATTCTTGTGATCAATGCATGGCCTATCAACAGACTCTAGTGAAAAACTCATTGACATCATCACGCCACACATGTGTGCACTCTGTAGAGGTTTTTGCAATATACTCAAGAAGTAATTAATAATACATATACATGCTTCAAAATACATGATCAAATGTACACAATATAAATATACACAGTACATACAAATATATTATGTAAAGGAAAAACTTTTATTTTGGATGAGATTAATCGTTTGACAACACTATAATATGTGTATACATATATATATATACATACACACAGTGAGGTCCGTAAGTATGTAATAACTCTGTGATTTTGCAGGTTCTCTTACTTAGAAATCATGGAGGGGTCAACAATTTTCAGCATAAGTGTATTTCCACTGTGAGAGACAGAATCTAAACACCGAAGCCTTTGTTAACAATTCCAGAGGTCAAACGGTTCCTGTGGTTCTTCAGCAGGTTTGCACACACTCCTCCATACAGATCTTCTCTAGATCTGTCAGGTTTCGGGTCTGTCCCTGAGTTTCAGCTCCCTCCAAAGATTTTCAATTGGATTTAGGTCTGGAGACTGGCTAGGCCACTCCAGAACCTTGATCTGCTTCTTACGGAGCTACTCCTTGGTTTTCCTGGCTGTGTGCTTTGGATCATTGTCATGTTGGAAGACCCAGACACGACCCATCTTTAATGCTCTGACTGAGGGAAGGAGGTTTTGCCCAATATGTCACATCCCCAGTCCGAGGGACATTGTCAGTCATCATTAGCCTCTTCCATTGTCTGGCAATTTCTCCAACAGTTGCTCTTTTTTGACCAAACTGCTTGTCAATTGTCCCGTAGCCCTTTCCAGCTTTGTGCAGGTCTACATTTTTGTCTCTTGTGTCTTTTGGCTCTTTGGTTTTGACCATGGCTGCGTCCGAAATCACATACTGCTTTAGTAGGTACTACATTTAAAACAGAACGTACTACCCGACCGTTAAAAAGTATGTTCTATATAGTATGAATGGGGGTAGTATGAATAGAATTCGGACGTACTACCTCCGCCATATTGACGTTGTCAAGTGACAATTTAAACTTTTAATTAGTCATCCGTTTATTTAGATTGTGTTATACAAGTGTAATTTAATCACAATAAACAACGTTTTAATAAACAAAGCAGTAGGTCATCCGGGTACTTCTCGCATACTGAATTTCGGATACTATGAATTCGGACATACTACTCGCCTCGCATACTGTTTTTAAAGGGATAGTTCACCCAAAAATAAAAATGTGATGTTTATTTGCTTACCCCAAGGGCATCCAAGATGTAGGTGACTTTGTTTTCTCAGCAGAACACAAACGAAGATTTTTAACTTTAACCGTGGCAGTCTGGTAGTCATATAATGGAAGTAGATGGGCACCAGACCTTTCAAAGTAAAAAAAAAAAACATTCACTGACAAATCCAAATTACACAGATTTGTCAGATTTTACAGATTTGTCTGTGAATGTTTTTTTTTTTACTTTGAACGGTCTGGTGCAAGGTCTGGTGCCCATCCACTTCAATTAAATGACTACCAGACTGCCACGGTTAAAGTTAAAAATCTCCGTTTGTGTTCTGCTGAGGAAACAAAGTCACCTACATCTTGGATGCCCTTGGGGTAAGCAAATAAACATCAAATTTTTATTTTTAAAATTGTAGACCCCTTCATGATTTCCAAGTAAGAGAACGTCACAGGGTGATCAAATACTTACTGACCTCACTGTATATATTAAACATGTTAAGAAAATTAATTTGAAAATAAATCATGGACACACCACATGACTTTCTTTCTTTTTTTAAGGCTGTGGCTGATTCATCTAGATGAAAAACACTAAAATCACTTACATTTAAGTTAAACTGAAGTTAGTGTTCACAGCCTGCTTAAAGGGAACCGTATGTAAGAAATGGCCAAAACTGGTACTGCAATGACCCACCTCCTCTGTAAGCACTAACGTTACTCTGCACGAACATGCACAACTTTGTTCGACTGTAGTGAATATTTGAAATGCCCATTTACAAATGCAAGTAAATTATGAACCTTACCTGTCCAGGAGACCAACACTGGCGTCCTTTATCCGTCTCCATCGCTCAAACGCTTCTCCAATGCAAACCCTTGTCTTATGACCCTTTGTCACGCCGTATTTCAGATTCACAGCGGGGTCTTTTAGGCTTCTTACTCGAAATGTTAGACATTTTTTTTAGTTGCTGCTGCAGCCGCATCACTCCGATGCCGAAACACTACTGACTCGTGATTGGGAGATAGATGGAGGGAGGCGCTTCAGATTAAAACAAAACATGACAACATAAACATCAGTTGAGGGCTGCAACTGCGCTTTTTAAACGAGAATATCCAGGCTGTACGACTGCTGTCAGTGATACAAGTACTTGAAATTAACATGTTTCCTTAATGCCTGTTGAACATAACAGAGACATTTTATGATTATTACAATACATTTCTTCCATACGGTTGAAGGTTTTTTCTGTTTGTATTTGGTCTCTTGTAACATCTAGATTTATTTAAATATCCTTGTAGATGAACTGTAGTTGCTTGTTCATTCGATCTGTAAACAGATATTGGAGTTTTGCCTCGCTGACCTCCTCTGTGCTGCTTTCTCTCGTAGATCCTGTCCTCCATCGAGCTGCTCCAGCACTCCCTCCCCAAGATAAACCGCAGTGCGTCAGAGCCGTCGCTCCACAGAGCCTCGCACACCGAGGACATCGACGTCTGCACGCTGGCGCTGTCCTCCGGCTTCAAGTGAAGCCCCGTGGCTCTGCTCCGTCTAGTATTCTCTGTGTTAGGTCTTTGGTTCACCTGCTCCAGCTGGATGTCTCCTCAGTGGCGAGAGAACGCTAACAGCACTTTCTTCCTCTTTGATCTGTGGTGTCTGGCTGTATCGCAGCGCTCGAGCTCCGCTGGCTTTCTCTTCACCCGTACAATCATGTGCCTGAAGCAGAGGCACCGGCTGTATATTCTCTAAGTGCCAGTGCCCATCGTGGCTTTATCCCAGCACAAGGTGTAGGGAGCACTTAACCATCTTGTGTCTCGCTGACTCTCTGACTGTGTGTGTGTTAAAGAAATCCAAGAAAGAAGAGTGGGTATTAACTTTATTAGGGATTCGTATTTTTTTTCGGCTTTTAGTGCTTGTCATGGAAGATTAACTTGTAAACTCGACAGATTGTTTATTCATTGTATTTTAATAAAATTAAGTTAAATACAGCACACAAGCTCGGTTTTAAGATGAGAAGATTGTTGCTTATTGTCGAGTGATGACGGCGTCCATGGGTTAGAGGGGCAATGTGTTCACCCTCATCCCATCTGAGATCAGGAGGGAGTGTTTCTTCATCAGCTCTGGAGAAATGTCTGCATCAATGAAGTCAGAATTAAAAACACCACAGCACTCCAGTCCATCAGTTAACATCTAGAGAAGACACGAGATCAAACCAATCCAGCGTTAAGACCTTACTAACTTCAAACTGTTGCTTTTAAAATACAAATCCACGATATCGCTATTCTTTTAAGAAAAATCTGATGTTGGACTGAATAAATGCTGACGGTAAGACTTTTATATTGAGTATGTGATCGTTTAAATATGACGACCTGAGAGCCGTTCTTCTCTTACACAACAGAGCAGTACTGTACGGACGCACCTGTGCAATTAACACACCACATATTACTTCATTAAAGATTTTAAAATCCATTGCAAATGGCATTTATCCTGAATAGGATGCACATCTGTGTATCATGTTCTGTTTAATTAATAGTCAAGTCACTTTTATTTATATAGCGCTTTTAACAATACAGATTGTAGCAAAGCACTGAACATTATCAAATAGAA
>JAUMHG010000007.1:260300-295596 GCA_032359395.1 Enteromius anoplus | reverse complement strand
AACTAAGGCCTAGTCCTGGTTTAAACTAAGCCATGTTTGTGAAACTGGGCCATTGTGTTGATAAATAATAAGATGGCTGTACTGACACACAGATATCTCAAATATAATAGGTAGCACACAAATTCTGAACGCCTTTGGAAGATCTCAAATGAGCAATTTTAATCTAGATAAAAATTTAATTAAGTTTAAATTGTAAGTTTCCCTCTTCTTTGAATATCCTCTGAAGAGTAGCAACATGGGGGTCACTGTGCATCGCTCAACACTTTACACAAGGAGATGCTGTACGCCAGAGTGCTTTTCTCCTCCCACAGCATGAACAGAGCCGCTTGAGGTATGAATATAATTGAAAATCTGTGGTGTGAGTTAAAGAGAGCTGTCCATGCTCGGAAGTCATCAAATCTGAACGAACTAAAGATGTTTTGTAAAGAGGAATGGTCCAAAATACCTTCAACCAGAATCCAGACTCTCGTTGGAAGCGTTTAGAGGCTGTTGTTCCCGCAAAAAGAGGATCTACTAATTATTGAGTTATTTCTTTTTTTTTTGTGCTGCCCAAATTTATGCACCCGCCTAATTTTGTTTAACCTGTTACCTGCCACGCCCATTTTTGAGTTTAGGCATGCAAAGGTAATATAGAAATTCAAATTAATATAATTCTGGGATGCTTTTGAGTACAATCCTCATTCTGGTCTTGTTTTAAAGAAGAGAATTTGAAGTTTTTTGGAGAGGTGTCTGAGTCTAGTGTGAGAGTTTTAAAACATAAAAAACTAAAAAGTTATGGCTGTTTAAATGTATTTTAATAATTATATTTATTATTGTAATTTTAGATTTTATTACAATAAAATATAAATAAAACTTTGGTTTACCCTAAAAATTATATGAAATGAAAGCCATAGATCTAAATAAGTTGTGTACCGAATTTGAGACTGATATCACAAATAATGATATTTTTGTGAGCTGCTATACCAACAAAGGCCACTAGGCCTTTGACATTTTTCACCTCACACCACAACACAGGTTGATACGCTTTTTTTTTTTACTTAGTAAATTGTTCAAGATGATGTAAGATATTTAAAAACAATATAAACTGCATTTTTTTCAGGGAACATATCCAATAATGTCCAATTATACTGTTGAAACAACCAGTATTACTACTATAAATAACTTTATCAAACACATCAAGTTGAGTGCAGATAAAAAAAAAAATTATTTATATTTATACATGATTCATGTATCAACTTACAATGAAGACTACATCAACTATGAAATTTTAATTATAAAAATGATGTAATTTTTAATTACTTTCTCAATATTTTGGACAAATACTGTGTTTCTTTGATTTCCATAACAAATGCCACAACTCCTATTGTACTTATGATTTTTTTGCTATCTTCTCTTGTTACAAATTAATAAATGATTGTCACTACATAATAACAGTGATAAAATATGAAAAGTACACACGTAGGGCTTTCCAATGATCAATGGTTTTAAACAATTATTGCACACTTTCTGAAAATGTTATAAACTTTGTTTCACCTCTCAAACATCACTGTGTGTGTCTCCTATTAGACATATTTAACTGAATTTTTTATCGTAACAACCAATGATTTATACTGGACAATCCTGAAGATTAACAAGGCTGCCCAAACGTATGCATCTCCACTGTACTGTGTGTGTGTGTGTGTATTTAAACATGCATAATAAATGGAGACAGACTCTTGTTTTGGATGTGATTCATGATTTGGCAGCACTAACAAACATGTAATATAAGTATTGTAGCATGAAGATCTGCTGAACTGAACTGTGGATTATTATTATGATGATGATGATTTTTGGGTTTGCTACTGTGAAGCTGCTTTGAGAAATGAGTAAATGCTGTAGAAATAAAGGTGACTTGACTTCTCAAGGGCTCCACTTATAAAGCTGCTCGGTGTGTTTTCTGCTCTCCAGGTGGACAAAAGCCCCGAGGGCCAGTTCACTCAGCTCATGGCTCTCCCGCGCTGTCTCCAGCAGCAGATCACGCGTCTGGTGGAGCGTCCCGGGAAGAACCGAGACGTGGAGGAGGTGCTGCTGCAGGTGGCCCAGGACCCCGACTGCGGCTCCGTCGTGCAGCAAGGTAAAGACCACGCTCCTGTCACACCATTACAGCACAGGCTTTCACAGGACTCGCAGAACTGGCCGGCTGGGTTTTCGGTGGTGTTGAGTTTCTCCGGCAGCCTCACCCACACGTCTCTTTGTCATAATAACCGTCAGAGCGTTTCTCACAAACACCTGCTCATGAGCTGCACTTCAGCATTGTGGGACGCTGGACATGTATTTGCATTGATTCTTAAAGGGATCGTTCATGCAAAAATGAACATTAGCTCATGATCTCTTCATGACCTTCTTCTGTGTGGTGATTACGTTGAGATTTTGAGACCCTATAAAGTGCACCTCTCAGTCACTGCAAGAAACCTCTCAAAACTCTTGGGAGATTTGGGAAGTAACATCAGATGAAATTACATCAGATGAAATAATATCAGTGGATATTTGATGATATGTGTTCAGAATGAATCATTATTTAATAATCATTAAGACCTGAAACGTGTTCAAACAGAGTAAATATTGGGACACCAAGACAGTCATTTTAATTTAGTAAAATTTGCATTGAATGTAACCTTAAATATAATCAAATAGTAACTTTTTTAGTTATGTAATACTTAAATTGAATATGCTAGTTCACTAAAGACTTAGTTTTTTTTAAGTGATCGCAGTTCTGCTGCTGTTGGGGGATGACTTGTTTTCAGTGTTAAATTAGGAATCATACGTATTTGTGCTTTCTCCACAGGGATTGCATCAATCGTCAAAGCCTCCAGTATAACACAGAGCATCAAAGGAATCGCCACCGCTGGTAAGAGACCTTTTAGATCTCATAGTGAGGTATTGCATTAAAAACTATACAGGATCAATAAAATGCTCTAGAACACACATGAAACTCATCAGTAGATGTTCTCTCTGTCAATTTAATCATTTGTGCTCGAAGCATAACTCAACAGTCCGTTATTATTTTTCCGTTTTAAGGTCCTGTTAATAGCTACACCAGCAAAATGCAGATTAATGCGTGTGTGATGTGCTGAACATGGTTATTTCATCAATACTTTAAACTTGACCTGGTTTGGTCTTTGATGTGTGTTGTGGTCTCTTCTGAATAGTGCATCTGTATTGCGTGTTCATTAGTGAGTGACTGCACTGCCGTTAACTCTTTCCGCAGGACTGGTCAAAGCATTGTCATACAGCACAAAGAAGCTTCAGAAAATGTGGAGAGGCTGGCGAAGAAAACCTGCGTGACCGAACACAATAACTCTGTGTCTTCCCTCACAGTTAGTATTTATTGACATGTATGAAACTAATAATTCCTTCTCTAATGTTCCTGAGAAATGCCAATAAAATTTTCTAAGTATTTCTGTAAAGTGTGTGTGTGTGTGTGTGTGTGTGTGTTTATTGGCGCACTTCCCCTTCACGCTGTACCTGTTGCACGGATGTGACGTCACTCCCTCTTTAGCATAATGCATGCTGATGTCACTCCGCCGAGCTCGACCAATGAGAGCTCGCGACTCTCATCACCTGCTAGGAAGAGCATTCCATCATTCCAAGCATTCTTCTTCCAGCGAGCTCCGGCGGTTCCGCGGGGTCTACCGCTCTCCGCGCGACTTCTTTCCTCTGCTCTGTGACTGAGGAGATCTCAAAGTGGCGCTTAAAGGCGGTACGTACTACAATTTTGAACATGTCCTACACTACGAGCAATCATTCCTGTAGTAAAAGTCATAGTCTAGCCGGAGTTGTCAGAGCTTAAACAGACAGCACATTAACTTACCCGCTGTGTTATTTACTGAATACTGAGTTTCGTGGCACTACGCCACCACTTTAATAAAGTAACGCTAGAGAAACATTGAGTTCCTCGTGTTCGACACGCGGCGCTGCAGCCAAGCGCGTGCGCTTTATAACGTCGCGAGCGCGTCAGGTCAGATGGTGCATGTTAGAGTCGCTCGCGCTCCGGTGGAAGTTCTCTCTGCTCTGGAATGTGAAGTGTGGGAAGCGCTTCAGACCTCACGTGTTTGTTCTGCAAACGCAAGGGAAAACATGAACCGGATTATGGCGAAGGGTTTCCCGGTGCTTGCTTCTGGACGCGACCGTTCGCGTGCTGATGATCTGATCTGTGAACCCACTTTAATGATCTGATTCTCCTCGCTCAGGGTCTGGCCCAGGATGGAAACGCCTTTGGATGTTTTGTCGAGAGCAGCATCTTTAGTGCACCAGGATGATGAGAAACGTAAGTTTTCCAAGTACTGCTTTTCTGACCGTGTGCTGTTTCTGTAGGGTTCCTGAAGCTCAGACTGTGAGAGACACACAGCGAATGCATGAGCCGATTACAATTTTGACTGCAAATGTTTAATTGTTGGGTAACTGATTAACCATATGAAATATGTGACCCTGAACCAAAACCAGTCGTGTATCCGTGAAAGCTTCATAAATAATCTTTCCACTGATGTCTGGTTTGTTAGGAGAGGACAATATTTAAAAAAACTGGAATCTGAGAATGCAAAAAAATATGAAGAAAATTACCTTTTAAGGTTCTTAGCAATGCATATTATTAATCAGAAGTGAAGTTCTGATATACAGTATATTTATGGTAGGACATTTCCTGAACGTCTTCATGGAAAGTGATCTTTGCCTGATATCCTAATGAGTTTTGGCATAAAAGCAAAATGCTTTATTTTGACTGATATAATGTGTTGTCTATTGCTACCTGTGCTGCAGGAGAATCTACATCCCTCTTCCTCTGAAATGTGAGGCAGATTTATTTCCATGGATTTGGTGTGTGTGTTTGTCTGTGATCATTTACATGAGAAATGCCTTCACATGATGCCCTTCGCTGCAGCTGCTTTCAGCTTAATGCGCTGCCATATGATATCCAGGCGTTATGAAACAATGAAACTTTGAAAAGAGCCGTGCCGTTTGCTGTCACATGTCCAGTCCCTCCCCGGACTGTTGTGTTTTCCGTCAGGAATTCCTTCCTAGATTAAACACCAGCAAATCCTACTCAACGGGCATTGAGCGTTATTGGAATTCATTGTGCAACTTCTACATGTTTCAGCGGCCCATTCCGTGTGCCTCTGCTGGGCTTGTATTGACAAAGCAGGGTTTGGTTACAGATGTGGTTTGCAAGCGATGCACTTTTCTCCGAAACCTCTTCAGAACTGCAGCACATGACTGGAAACACCAAACCATCAGATTGGAGCGGTGCTTCCACAGGGTGTGAATTGGATTCAGCCGTTCGCAAATCGATGGCCTGAGTAGGTTTCTTCACGGGTTCCGATTTAGAGAACCCATGTCTTAGTTGGAAGTGAGGATTTTAAGTAAAAAAATGTCTTGATTTTGTTTCAGCTTTCGTCTTCTCCAGATGTTAACTGGTGGACTGGCTTATTAGCTGTATGATCACTGCAGAGGTGCAATGGCACCCATGATCCAATAAAACACACTCCTATACATCCTGGATGGACTGAGTAAATGTTAAGCAAAGGCTGAAAAGGACTCAGTAAATTGAGGTTTTGTCTTTAGGCCACTGGCGTTTGCTCCTAACAGCAGAACTTTCCTGAACCGAAGGGAAACTGGGTCATGATGTCAGAGCGTGTTTGTGCATCTGGAGGAGCTTGGGACTGCCGTTGTTTCTTCCTCCCCCTGCTGTGTTTTTGTTTTGCGGGGGGCTGATGTCATGTCGTTGTGTGTGTGTGTGCGTCTTTGTCCCCTCACAATGAGTCTGACCTGTTTTCACAATAGAGCTGCTCCTGCTCATTTGCATTTACTGCAGGCCTGTGAACGGTTCTCAGTGCTGGAGATCGACCTCAGCCAGACTCGTGCGTTTACACGCTACAGCAGCGACTGCTTTCATCAGAGGAGAGCACAATTACAGGGAAGGTGTGGTTCTCTTTGTCAGGGTGAGTCAGGTGACGGCTCGAGGCCAAACGGCCCAATCACGCAGTGTCCTCGAACATCAGCGCACAAACAAGATCCTGCTCGTGCTGTTTTCATCTCTGGTAAAGTAATGTTCCCAGAACCACACGTCAGAATATTAAAATGATTTCTGAAGTGACACTGAACACACATGAAGCTTTGATCACCGCAATCAATTCGATTTTAATACATGTTCACATAGAAAGCAGCTATAACAGTCAAGTGTTTAAGTTATTAAGTTAAATACAATATATACGCCATATGGGTGTGGATAATATATGC
Organism: Enteromius anoplus; assembly: GCA_032359395.1. Taxonomy (NCBI): domain Eukaryota; kingdom Metazoa; phylum Chordata; class Actinopteri; order Cypriniformes; family Cyprinidae; genus Enteromius; species Enteromius anoplus. Next base: position 289,326 of record JAUMHG010000007.1, on the reverse strand, counting down.
AAAAGATCCTATGACAGTCTTGGTTATGCTTAATAATGATATAACATGATATACACACTTAAATAAAGAAAATCTAATAGTTATGACAGTTTGTGAATAAGTAGTGATATGCCTTTCTCAAACTGGATGGGGCAGCTTTATATAAGTTTATATCTGCGTGTAATAGGTTTGGAAAGACGACCCAACAGCTCCGATGTGTTTGGTTTCTCTCTCCTGTGTTTCTATTGGCTCTGTCAGCATTTGTTCCTGCACCTGCAGTCCAAACAGGAAGTCGACCTTTGAGTCCCCGGGACATTTTTCTTTCCTCTTCGTGGAGGATTGATATTTCTTTGTTATTGTTCTGAGGAATGGCCAAACACAAGCGGAGTTAATAATTGCCCTGTGGTTGTGTTGTTGAGGCCGTGAGGATCTGCTGCTGCTTTAGTAAGCCTTCTGCATCATGTCACAAGAGGAATATTGCGCGCACATTTCACGTTCTTCAGCGCTTTTTGCTTCTAATTAATGAAAGAGAAAATGATTAGTGACCACCCACAACACACACTGAAACCCACTCAACACTGACACACAGCAATGAAAGTTGTGTGTATGTGTGTTCAGAACTTCCCATTCCTTAACCAAACATGTCTGTGGTTATTCATTTTTTACAGAGTAACTGATAAGAGCTTTGTAAAATAAATCAAACCGCACACAGGGGTGAAATATGAGTCTAATGATAAAAACAGCATTTTGACTGGTTTTGTGTCAGGAAGTGTCTCCTTGAGGGTTCTTGGGGTCGTTTTGAGCAGAACACATGTGTTAACCCGGCCTTGTGGCTCAGAGGTCACAGGTCAAAGGTCACTGAAGTCCGGCACACATTGTTGTTGTTGTGGCACACAAGCTGTTGTCTCGACAGATTCCAGAAAGAAAAGACTAGCAGCGACATGAGAAATATAGACTGCAGGAATAAAAGAAGAGCAAGCTGGGTCTGTTTCTCAGATTCTCTCTGATTTGGTTAGGGTTGACACATCCGTGGAAGTACGAAACACCTACTGAATGACCTGTCGTAAGCCCCTCCCATCAAAACGCAGATGAGCCAATGACAGTGGAGTTTTGGTTGCTTGGGGATTGGATCTCTGACATTTGTAGGTTTCAGCAGTGTAGAGAAACGCTGGAAGAACTGAAGCTGTCATTGGTTTGATGGGGTTTATGCCTGGGGTCCTGAGAGGAAGGGCAATAGAATCTGTTTCATTTCATTTCCTGAACCAAAACCGAAAAGCAAGATGTGTAAGCATTCACCCCAATCCCAGCAAAGACAAAAACATTGATTTTCTGGCTGTCAAACTCTCATTAAGTGACAGTTTTCATCTTCTCAAGCAGAATTTTATAGGAATTGTTCACCCAAACATATTATCATACAGTGTGTTCATGGCTGTGCATTTATAAACCCTATTCATTCCAATCAAACTAAAATGAGCACACCTGTTGTACACATTAGGGACATGATTACAACAATTTATTCAACGTTCAGTATTCAAACTAAAGTATCAAGTATTCATCCAAGCCATGGTATTGAAAAGTATTTTTAAAGTTTAGTTTTTTTTAAGTGTTAAAATAATAACATTGTGCACACAACATCGTTTTCAAAAAACTTGTCATTTATATCATAAATCGCCGTCGAGCGAGATAATAACTATGCCAAACCTATGTAACGTTAAATAGATCGCTCAAATGACGTTAAGCATTTTCTGGCACATAACCAAACGCAGGAAAATTCTTGCGTCTTCCCCCATTCGTGTAAACGGAGCTAATGATGAGACAGACAGACAGACAGTCAAGCTGCATCAATCACAGTATTAGACTACAGTAGGCCCACAGCCGAACAACAGCCGGTTACCAAGACGAGCAGGGTTGTTACACAACATCACGTACACAAATACGATCGCAAGAAAATACAATCATCAATTATTAATCTTACTTACAGGTAGAAGTTCAGAGGAGCAAGCAGCTCCAAATAAACTGGGCTCTGATCCTTTTTTTAAGCGCAAGCGCAAAATATGTTACCCAGTGACGTGGCTCTGTAACAGAGAAAAGATTCAAATTGCTGACAACTCGTGTAGGTGAATGTGAGCCGACTTTTTTTATGATAGACAATAACTTTATTAATCGTGCACTGTCAGCGTCACAACATTGTAGATAGTTTGTTCACATACAGCTACATGACACACTGCATGAACGATCATGTTTGAAAAGGCATAATAGGGGCACTTTAAGATGATTGACTTCCAGCCACTTTGATGCTCTCTCCAGCGGTGATGTGAACGCGCGGTATATGCTTTGATAATTTTTTATAATAGAGTTACTCGAGGAATCGCTTCAGCCCTAGATGCACACACAATTATTCATGCGCTACATAAATTGAATGCACGTTTCTTATTACAAACACACAAATACCTTTCGATTTGAGTATGTGTACATTCAGGATGAAATGCTTGTACAGCGATTTGAACAAATAAAGACATCATTGCGAATAAAACTGGTCTGTTCTACATTAATATATCATAAATTACACATGCAGAAAGGAATCTGTGCATTTGTGAATCAGGTGACACGCGTTCATTTATTAACATTTTGTTCGGTTCATTTGGATTTTGAGACTTGCTTTCCGCTTTTCCTTTAACCAAGATTATTTCATACACTGATAATGCACTGTTTGGTACTGGGAGGTGTTATTTTTACACTTATTTATAATAAGTATTCAATACTAATGTAATAGTTGACCTTTTTAAATAGTAGACTGTTCAGTTAAATCATGCAATATTACATATTGTTAAAAAAAAGCGCATAATAGATGGTCTTTAAGTAAATAGAAAATAAAGTAACATTGATATAAAATCAATAAATCCCTAATATGATCTGACCCGTGAGTTTTGTGATCCCTTGAACCTCTGCTCGTTCATATCGTCAAGATGCCATGGGCTCTTTGAATAGATGACTAGTTAACCTGCGGGTAACCAGAGGCTGCTTCACCACATCACTGCATCCGCTGTTATTATATCATAATAGCTTTATTTGGAGAAGTTTAAACCAGATCCGACCTGTAGTGTGTGTGTGTGAATCTGCATGTTTGATTAATTTTCTGTAGAGACATCTGTCCTCTGTTCATCTGTGTTTGAGTAAACACGCGTTATCAACACACACACACACAAGGTTTGTTCAGTCATGGCTACAAAGCTCAGCTGGAACGCATTCTAAGTGTTGTTTGAAATGCCTGTGCTGTTTTCCTTGTTTTAGGTGAATAGTACAATCATGGAAGAGAAGGTGGACAATTCTTACCTATTTTATTGATCTCCAAAACTCAGTCATTTCAGCTTTGACCTTCAGTTCAAAACATCCTCAGACGCCTGTATTCAGTCAGGCATGTCTGAACTTCTCGTAGTGTATAATCCATATTACATATTGGATTTTTAAGTAACATTTAACCTTGTGAAGTTAATGAGTTAATCACGGTTTAGACCGGCGTTCAGCGTGGACACAGACAGTTCAACAGATACAAATACATTCTGTTAAATCTCATTTGAAAATATGCAAACATAGTTGCTCTAAAATTACCATGAGAAAGAATTGGGATTTGTGCAGCACAAACAACATGTTGTCAGTGATTCTTTCTTTTACTCAGCTGTTTTTCATCTTAACGTCTTGTTGATTCAGTGCTTGCAGTTCTTTCTTAATAAGAGCAGGTGGCATTACAGTAGGAACCTAGAGCTGGTGCTGACATGAAAATGGCATGAACTCTTCAGTGCATAGATTGATTTGATGAGTGCTGCTTTCTACATTTGGACAGATATGGCATGTGGGTGGTTTCATTCAGAAACATTTATGGATGCCAGTGTAACACAAGAATTCTTTAAAGGAGTCATACAAAGCCAATTTTCCACAAGCTAATATGATTCTTGAGGGTCTTAATGGAAAGTTTGTAATAAAGATTGTTTTAAAATGTCTTAAAAGATAGTGTAAAAATCGCTCATTTCCCGCTGTTTTAGAAATCACTCTGTTCTGTGTACTTCCCCTTTAAACCTTAAAACCCCGCCCCTCTTTTTTTCATATTGTTAGTTCAAGTGAATATCAACTCATGTAAGATTTAGTCAAAACTGATCAAATTTGGTGCCGAATAGTGATCTGTGACATTTTTGCTACTTGTTATTAATTCATTTAGTATTCAGTATTTCCATAAGACGGACACATTGTCTTTTCAGTAGCATTGTTCAGTGTGTTATATCTTTCTTTCAGATGAATCTCTCTGCTTTTGTTTGTCACCGGTTATTTAATTATTCAACACGATAGTTGATTTAGTATCTGTACACTAATATTTCAAAAGTCATGTACACAATGTGCTAAATAAATCAGCATTTTTTATGTTTCTTAAAGTCAACTAATTTCCACATGTACATAATATAAGCTACATTACTTTATTACTGTCCCTGAATGTTAGTACATGTACAGTTAAGGTAACGGGCTCGTTTTGTCAAATTCTTAAAGACACCCAAACATGGGATGCATCTGTGAAATACTCTCGTTACGTTCTGCAGTGACCGTAGATCTTCTCAGTGTTTGTGTGGTGTTGAGTTCACACTGTAAGAGCTGTATTGTTCCCTGAGGACCAGCGCTGCAGTGGATCGACTGTACAGCAGCGGGACGGGTCTGGTTTCTTTTCCAAAACAACTAGAACAATACAGCATCCCCTAGAAACGGGAATGTGTTCCTCACACCTACGTAAGCTAATATCTGTCAGGCCCGGCGCTTATCCACGTCACTTAAAGAGGTAGTTCACTCAAACACTTTCATAGGTAACACTTTATTTTAAGGTGTCATAATAAAAACATCATATAAGTAATCTGGTACTTGGTGGCAGTCATTGTTCTTACTTGAAATAACATGTACTTATCATGTAACTAAGTTATGAAACAGTTTGTAATGATGATGATGTAACAGACAGCTACTGTTACCCACCGAGTTTGTGTAACAGACTTGGTGTGTAACAAATGTGTAACAGTAGCTGTCTGTTACATCTACGTCATTACAAACTACAGGCTTCATAACTTACATAAGTACATTTTGTTTTATGCAAGTACAACAGCTACTAACTACTTACAGGTAATCACTCTGTATTATGACAGCTTAAAATAAAGTGTTACCCTTTATTTGAAGGTGTGTGTTTTACAGTGTAATTACACATTTAAGTACAGAGTAATATTACTTTAATACATGTATTGACTTTCTATATGGTTAGGGTTTGGTTTAGGGTTACTTGCATTATATATTTGTTACCATCCAGTTAAAGAAAACACCTTAAATCCAAAATCTTTGTTTGATGTTATTGTTTTTTTACATGCCAAAATTTCAGACTTGGTGTGCAATGACCTTGAATCTGAAATTTGCCGCATTTATTATCCTTTAACATCAAAATGCATGCTACAGATAGCCTGTACTCCCATACTTCTTGTGACGCTACATTTCGCGAGCAAAGTTAGTCTGGCAATGCTGCCGTTTTAGAGCATTTCTGTTCCCGAAAAAGTGGGAACCAATGAGAACTCTTGCCGTGGTTTGGTGTTAACCAGTCCTGATCGCTCTGACTGGAAGGACACATGGTTTAGTTTGGTGAAATGGATCAGATCTTTAAGTAATGTGCATCCCTCTGTGTCTGGTGGAGCTGATGTAAAGCGTCCAGTGAGTAATGGTGTACATGTGTCTTTCTCACACAGATCTTGTGTATGTGGAGAGTAAATGATGACAGAATTGTCATTCAGAACGCCGCTGCTTGCATAAAGTTAATCTCAAATCAAACGATCTAATGTTTTAATGCATCGGTGCTAGACATAATCTTGAGGCTGATCATGTGTTTAAACATGAACTTGTTTGATCCGATCCTGGAGACAGGCGGGTTGTGAAATGCCCTCATTACTCCTGTGTGATCAGTGTATGATGGTATAGTTGGTGGAGATTTTGGGGAGCGGTGCGATCATTTCATCAGACGCTCACAGTAGCCAAAGAAAATCACACATCAGGCTTGTGTAAGAATTAATCATCTTACCTTGACGTTACTCAAGGTGCTTTTAACAAAGTCTCCCTTTGAACAGCATTACCGCCTGCCTCAGATTTCAACAAATGTTCAGTACAAAGCCTCTTTAATTAGAGCTGTTAACTAAATCAGACGTAACTCTTACTCTTGAGCATACTTATATCACGAATAGCGTGGATGCAAGAGGGGCCAATCATGCTGTCTTCACACAAATCCAAGACCTCGTTCTCATAGGTGTAAAGATGGCTTTATTGTCCCGATAAGGTGGCATTCATTTAATATTTTGCGTGAAATGCGTGTATGCATACATGAGTACATTATGATGTACTACAACACTGAGGTGCAGATAATATTTGCAGTAAGTATAAACAGAAGAGAGTTTGGCTATTTTAACAGTGTAAATATAATCTATAGCTATTTGCCTTTAGTGTAAACGGCACGATAAGAAAATATAATATTTTCAGTTAGTGTGGCCTATATAATGGTTCTCTATGGAAAACATTTAATAAAATGTTTGAGTTCATATTCTGCTCTTCAGCGTGGTCTTGATTATTTCTCCTAAAGGTGACTGAAGGGCTATGTACATTATAGTAATCAATGAAGTTACTAAATAATTAATGTAGTAAGAGTGCTGCTTTATAAACCGCTGCATGGCCTAAATTACTCACCGACAGTGAAATAAGAAGCAGACAGGTTTATATTGAAGGCTGTGTATGTGATGGGTGAGATATTGCTGACAGGTCCCGTTTTATTGGGGGGGGGGAAATCCTCCTCGGGCTGTTACCTAAAGGCTTCTCAGAGATCCAGACAACACAGCAGTTTTATTTAGCTTAAATAATGAATCAATACTTGAACTAAATGCTTCAATACGGCAAACAATTATTTCAAAGATATAACAAATTACCCTAAACTTGAATCAGTTTTTCCATCGAGTTCTGTCTAATACGTTAGCACTGCTTCTCAGTGGGTTTGATCTGATTCTAGCACAAACATTTATTTCTGTGTGATTGGGTTTGTTGATCGGATACTAGTGTCCTCCCTGAGATGATGTTTGAAGACAAAGAAACGTGATTTGAGTGGGATTATAACATGATTATTCTGATAACGAATAGAACTGACTCAGTAGTGCTGTCTAGATTTTACCCAGCACCAGTCCAGTTTAACTGGGAGTATTAGTCTTCATTTTATTTCTGATTTTTCAAAAAATAGTTCCTCTTCACACACTCACACACACACTCATGTAGTGTCTCCATGTTTTCTGGGGTCTCTTCATAGGTGTAATGGTGTTTCTACTGTACAGACTGGATGTGGTATTGTCCTACATTGACCCTACACCTAAACCTACCCCTTACATGAAACACAACACACTTTTACATTTTCAAAACACTTCATTCTGTGTGATTTATAAGCCTTTTGAATTACGGGGACTGTGAACATTTCCTCATAAATCACCTTCATATTGTAATACCTATGTCATGTCCATGTCATTTATACACATTTGTGTCCTCATAAACCACACAAACCAGCAGAGGGCAGCAGAGCATCACTCCCGATCAGAGGAATAGCGTTGGCTCTTGAGATTACAGAATGTAATCACAAAATCAACAACAACTTTACAGCATGTTTCGTTTTCTATTACTATTATTACTGTAGCTATTTTAACTCGAACTGTATTTGTTTTGTACCTTGACGATTTGTGTATAAAAGCACGTCATACAGTGCATTTTATACTATTTTTAATTTTGTCCATGGCATATTTATCTTTGCAAAGTACCCAAAAAGTGCCTTATAATGATGGTATTGTTCATTTACAATGTAACGGTGGATCCCTAAAGAGTGTACGTGTCAGGAAAAGTCTAAAACGCAAGCTTTTAGTTGTTTACGTGAGACAATAGTGGTTACACATTTTGTTGTCCTTTCTAGAGACTAGTAAATATGGCTTTTCGTATTTAGCATGTGGAGTATAATTAGTGGTCACTACTTGAGTAGCTTGGAACGGCTCTGCTCACTTTTCGTTGTTTTGGACGCGTTCTCCTCCTCGCATCACACACAGAGCGATTCCCGTGCGCTGGGAGGGAAGTCTCGCGGGATCTGGCGCGAGGCGGCGCGCGCTGACTCAGAGCGAGCACAGGCTGCGTGTCAGTGCAGTCGACTTACAGCGGGCTGTGAGGAGAACTGGCGCTACCCTTTTGTCCCTAAATACATACACTTTTCATACGCTAAAACTTCTTAAAGTTTCTTTAAACTCGCGCTAGAATACTTCTACTCGCTAGGTACTCGAGGAGGTCGGGTTAAACTCGTTGTTTTAGCTCTGTTTGAAGTTAAAGGCTGGGCCTTTAACGTTACTCGCGCTCCTGACGAGAGAAAAAGAGAAGCTGCTCTTTCTGCGATTAAAAGTCCATAAATGCTTTTTACCAAAATGGACCTGTTGAACTACCAGTACTTGGACAAGATGAACAACAACATCGGCATCCTGTGCTACGAAGGTAAAACCCGAATGCTTACTTTCTTCTCTGTAGTTTAACGAAATCAAGTATTTGTCGGTGAAAATAACGGACGCCGGTGACGTCACCGCGCCTCGCTGCACTTCTCACGATCTTTCTCTGTTTGTTAACTTTTATCGTACATGTTTGCTTAAAATGACCAGTTTGGGAAGAATGACTGAAAAGTTGTGCGTTCAATCATGTTGTCTCTGTCTCGAGAGAGAAAAGCGTTGTTGCTAACTTCTGGAAAGTTTGTGTGCTGCCTTATGTCGCGATAAACACTGCGTTCAGTTTCTAAGAGGAATACAAAGGATTTTCCAAATGTTTAGATAGACTAGTGAAGGCACCAAGTGGTTAAAACGGTCAAACCCATAATAAACGGCTACAGAATGAACTCAAACGCTGATTTATTTTTTTAAATGATTGTTAATATTTCTGACTTTTTATTAATTTGTAAGTGAATTAAAAGTACAGAGCGATGGTTTTATAAACGTAATATTCAGGAAAGTCAATTTTAATAACATAAGAAGAATAAATATTTATTTTGAAGCAGTTGCGGCACATGCTTTGAGATGAGTGCGTGAGAAATGTCTGGTATGTGATCATCTGCTGCAATCCAGAGCATTTACTCACAGCATTACTCGCCTGTTTGCCCTTCTGTGTGCTGTGTCTGACGTTACCACGCCTCAGGATTGTGCTGTTTTGTGTTTGGTGCTATCTCGAGCATCATATGCTCTGGTTTGAGTAGTAATCTTAAAGTGTTCAGGGTGGATATCTGCTCCAGCCTTCTGTCGTCGGCCATCATCTTGTCAAGAGTGCAGAAATGTGATACAGGCCTCCTGCATATATGATAAGCTCTTTTTAATTTGACTTTTAAAGGAGAGTTGTGATTTACTAAATTGCTTCTACTTTGCGACTTTGTTCTGTAAAATGATGCGGGTTGGTGAATTGCTGAAGGGTTTTCTGTGCATTTTTATGCTGTCTCTACTCCTATTGGATTTATTTTTATTTTGATGCCACTAAAGCTGGTTTTAGTTTTAGGCCTAACTTCTGTCGCTGTTTTGTGTGGTATGCTATATTATCCTGTGACGATACTCCCTGTGTTTATGCCTGTGAGTGACGTGTTCCCAGGCCGGTGACTCCTCTGCGTTTCCAGATAACTCTTCAAAACAGTGTGTGGAGATACTCCAGCGGCTGTGTGTGTGCCTGGTGTGTCTCTCCTCGAGCGGATGTCGGCTGCTTTGACCTGCTGGAACGCTGTCCTCTCTCCATCAGCTGGTCATGTGACCCGGTGACAGTGGATGGAAATACACAATCACAGCCGCTTTTTGCTCGCTGTTGCACGGCTGCCACTTCAGCTATTTATAATGCGTGCCAGAGAATTTCCTGAGCACATGGCTAATCTATTACGGCTTTTGCGAGCCGAGCATCATCCCTTAAAATAGTTGTGTTTCTGCATCACTCGGCAGGGTCAGAACGTGCAAGCCGCGCTTCTCTGGTGAAAGACCTAGCTTTGCTGAACTTTGCTTTGCGCTTTATCAGATACAAAATGAACGCCGCCTTTCAAAGGTCGCAGACAAGCTTTCTTATCTTTATGTTCATTGTTCTTCACACCAAAGATGATTTTGAGGACTCTTAGCATGGGCTGAGAAGACTATAAAACTGATGAAGTTGATAATGTCTTGAATTGTAGACATTTATTGTACATCATGTTGACTTAAAAATGTAAAAGCAGAAGTGTTTATCCACTGACACTAGGGGACATAAGAGCTTCTGATAATAGTGCAATAGTACCGGTAATCTAAAAAATAATAATAATATAATCATATGAAAGAAAATTGTGAAACATTAAGTGAATATTTTTATACTAAAAAAAAGACAGAAAAAGTGGTAAAACTGAAATTATTATTTTTTATTTTTCTGTAAATTGGTTAAATTGGAATTAATTGCTGCAATTTAATTAAATATTTTTGAAAGAAATGAATACTTTTTAGCAAAGATGTTAATTGGATGAAAAGGGTTAAAAAGGGTAAAAGACTTTCTAATTTGAGTAAATACGGTTCTTTTTTTAATAATTGGAAATAATATATATTTGTGTTTTTCTTTAACTACTCGTACAGCTATAGATCGCTGTGCCTCTCCTGAAGAATATTTCTGCCATGCCATTTGAGTGACTGTTATCGTTCGGGTTTCGTGGCAAGCGTGTTTGCTGTGATTGCAGGTATCAGGCATGTTCAGGAGGAAAGCACTTCTGCTCGCCTCAAATTGAAGCGGGCCTGAAACGCTGACTGTCATCTTTCCTGCTGAACAAAGGCTAAAAACAGCTGCTGGCAACAGAAAGAAAAGACCCCTGCTGAAGCCATACCTGTACAGCAGCAGTCTCCTCTCTGCTTCGATAGTTTCCTCTCTGTGTGAACGAAAGACATGCTGTCTGCTGCCCAGAGAAGATCAGATTTCAGACGCTCTAAAGCAAAGAGGCCATTGTTCTGCAAGTATGAAATTAGGGGTTCATTTCTTTCACTGCATGCTTGCCAACAAGTTGCAGAAGTGTGATTTGCATCAGGGGTTGTGTGTTATTTTGATCTTCTGTGAATGTAGGTGGGCTCACATCTGTAACTCAATCCAGTTATTGCTTGACGTTTGAAGTCTCCAGTAGTAGGGGCAGACTTTGATCACTTGGGCTCATAATGACAGTCTTTCAATAGATCAAACATTGGCTACATCTCTTCAAAAGCTGATAGTCATCTTTTATGACTCCTGCAGTTCCCAACAAAGGTTTCTGTGAGGTTTTAGCACACTTTAAAGTCTCAGAAAATACAGAATCGCTGAGGTGTGAAATTCAACAAGGGAGCTGAAAGAAGCGGCATTCTCCGGTTGACGTTGTTGACTTTCTTCAGGTGATCATGGGCAAGGGGTGTTTGCGTGTTAAGCAGAAGTTCTGCTGAGAGGAAGTCATGCTGGAGATATTTTTTCCCTGAGAAAGATGATTAGCGTTTCACATCAAACTTTGATTTCAGTCCCATTTGAGTAATCAAAATCTAACTTTAGAGCAGCATCTAAGATTCTGAGTCTTGACTGGTGTCAGGAATGTCTAGCTACATTCATTCTGATCCTTCAGTTCTTCAGCGTATACACACACTTAAGCTGAAGTGCTGGAAAGATGAACATTCATGCGATTGAGAACACTGCGGATGTGTAAATGTTGCTAGTTATAGTGTGTGTATATATTTGGCCAGGAGAAGTCATCAACATTGAAGATAATCAGAAATGTTTCTTGAGCAGCAATCTGCGTATTAGAATGATTTCTGAAGGATCGTGTGACACTGAAGGATGGAGTAATGATGCTTTGATCACCGCAATTAATTAGTTCATCAAGTAGCCTAGTTTTGGTAAGCATTATGGCCTTGTCCATCCGGCAATGCTGCCTTGCAAAGAGAAAACAGATTGTTTTGCTACTGTAAATTTGGAGAAATCTAGGTGTAAAATTGTCAGTTATGTCCTATGTCTTTGTTACCATTTTTGGTGTTGGTTTAATTTTGTAGTGCACAATAGACATCTCCATCTTAGGAACTGCAGACACGTCAGTGTGTTGACTGACAGTTTTTAAATGTAACACAAGCTCTATTTTGACAGTTATTGTTTCTTAGGTTTCAAAGTATTTTTCGATCACTGTTCTCATATACAGTGGGGCAAAAAAACATTTAGTCAGCCACCAATTGTGCAAGTTCTCCCACTTAGAAAGATGAGAGAGGCCTGTAATTTTCATCATAGCTATACCTCAACAATAAGAGACAAAATAAGAAAAAAAAAATCCAGAAAATCACACTGTAGGATTTTTAAAGAATTAATTTGCAAATTATGGTAGCAAACAAATATTTGGTCAATAACAAAATTTGATCTCAACACTTTGTTATATACCCTTTGTTGGCAATGACAGAGGTCAAAGTTTTTCTGTAAGTCTTCACCAGGGTCTCGCACACGGTTGCTGGTATTTTGGACCATTCCTCCAGCAGATCTCCTCTAGAGCGCTGGCCAACACAGACTTCCAACTCCCTCCAAAGATTTTTTATGGGGTTGAGATCTGGAGACTGTCTAGGTCACTCCAGGACCTTGAAATGCTTCTTATGAAACCTCTCTTTCGTTGTCCAGGCAGTCTGTTTGGTATCATTGTCATGCTGAAAGACTTAGCCACGTTTCATCTTCAATGCCCTTGCTGACGGAAGGAGGTGTTCACTCAAAATCTCACGATATATGGCCCCATCATTCTTTGGTTTTTACGGATCAGTCGTCCTGGTATTTTTGCAGAAGAACAGCCCAAAGCGTGATGGGGGACATGCTTCACAGCAGGTATGGTGTTCTTTGGATGCAACTCAGCATTCTTTCTACTCCAAACACCACAAGTTGAGTTCTTACCGAAAAGTTATATTTTAGTTTTGTCTGACCAGATGACATTCTCCCAATCCTCTTCTGGATCATCCAGATGCTCTCTAGCAGACTTCAGAGGGGTCTGGACATGTACTGGCTGAAGGAAGGGACACGTCTGGCTCTGCAGGATTTGAGTCACTGGCGGCGGAGTGTGTTTCTGATGGTAGTCTTTGTTACTTTGGTCCCAGCTCTCTGCAGGTTATTCACTAGGTCCCCCTGTGGGGTTCTGGGATTTTTGCTTCGTTTCTTGTGATCATTTTAACCTCACGGGGTGAGATCTTGCATGAAGCCCCAGATCGAGGGAGTTTATTAGTGGTCTTGTAAGTCTTTCATTTTCTAATAATTGCTCCCACAGTTGTTTTCTTCACACCAAGCTGCTTACCTGTTGCAGGTTCAGTCTTCCCAGCCTGGTGCAGGTCTGCAATTTAGTTTCTGGTGTCCTTTGACTGCTCTTTGGTCTCGGCCATAGTGGAGTTTGGGGCATGACTGTTTGAGGTTGTGGACTGGTGTCTTTTATACTGATAACGAGTTCAAACAGATGACCTTAATACAGGTAATGAGTGGAGGACAGAGGAGCCTCTTAAAGAAGAAGTCACAGGTCTGTGAGAGACAGAATTCTTGCTTGTTTGTAGGTGACCAAATACTTATTTTACCCAGGAATTTACCAATTAAATCTTTAAAAATCCTACAATGTGATTTTCTGGATTTATTTATTTTTTTGTTTTGTCTCTTATAGTTGAGGTATAGCAATGATGAAAATTACAGGCCTCTCTCATCTTTCTAAGTGGCACAATTGGTGGCTGCCTAAAGGTTTTTTTGCCCCACTTGTACTCCTTTTTCCTTAACCAATGAGGCTAGAAAATGCAAGTTAAATTGGTCGGCAGTAAAGTCATCAACTTTCACCTTTAAATATCGCTGGTCAAATATTGCTTTTGACAACGATTTACCCTCTTAATGTTTGTTAAAAGCAGACTGTTGTTTCCCAACTCTGTTCCTGGATGCCCTCCAGCAGTTCACATTTTGGATGTCTGTCTTATCTGACCCATCTCTTTCAGGTCCTGGAGTCTGAGCTCTTTGAAGCTGAATGAGGTGTGTTTGATTAGGAAGGGTGTAGTGTCACTCTTTCTCTGGGAAATACTGCATTTGACACCTGTCTGTACAGAATTCCTCCCTGATAACAAATGAATGGCCAATAACTTTCAGGCCTCATCTCCTCTTGGCTCTCTGGAGACTATTACAGATAGGCTATCGTGTGGACATTTACTGTGCGCCACAGCCTTTTCTCTATTAGCAGCTCCAGCCCTGCCAAAAACAATGATGTCATTGCCGTTGCCATGGAGCGCGGTCAGACGAGCTGAAACATGCCAGTCAGGAAACTAGGCCGCTTGTTTTGGGAAGTACCTCATGAGCTTTATCATTGCTTTCCTTGAGGGGTGAAGTCGAGTAAATGTGTGCAGGGCTTACTTTGAGGCTCGAGTGTGGGAGAGACACCTGGCTCGGTTATTTTTTACCATCTCTATTTATCATTTTACTCTGTAAATAACGGCACCAGTGCAGAAATCCAGGGCTGGCTCAATAAACGGATCTTATAAAGTTTCTGAGGCTTATTTAACCTCATCCCAAGTGGAAAGTCCCATTGGAGAGAGCGTGCCAGTTGTAATTTTCCGGCCTAACTCCTACATAGTGCCTGTAAGTGCACCGAGTGCCCTTGTACTGTACTGAGAGGAATCTTACAGCACTGTGTCGTAATGCCGCTTCAGATCCTAGCGATTCGTTTGATTGTAAATCAAAGGGGGAGATTGGTTGTGTTTCACAATGCAAGTGTTGAGACTTTGCTGTGCTCAGTGTAACATTGCAGTGTTGTACAGCATTTTCAGAAGACTTTACTGCTTCAGTCTAATGCTTTTTCTGCTCTGATGTGGAGGTAAACCAGTAAAGTGTTCTTAAAAGAGTGGAAAAGTCATAGGAAGGGCTGATGAGTGAGTTTATTGTGATTGCTGCGGTTCTCTCTGTGATGTGATGGTTTTATGATCTGAATATCAAGATCAAAGAAGTGGCCTGTGTTGATGAGCTTTCATGTGTGGTCGACTGGTGTGGGTTTTCATGGC
This sequence comes from Enteromius anoplus, assembly GCA_032359395.1. Classification (NCBI taxonomy): domain Eukaryota; kingdom Metazoa; phylum Chordata; class Actinopteri; order Cypriniformes; family Cyprinidae; genus Enteromius; species Enteromius anoplus. The sequence continues at coordinate 274,255 of JAUMHG010000007.1, read as the reverse complement.
CAGTTTTGATATCTTGAGAGCTGAAAGTGTGTGTATATTACAGTATTATATTATATAAATACATTTTATGTGTATATGCTCTAGTTTAGTTCTATTAATTACCATATCACTCAAAACCAGTCAGGCAGCGCAACATGAATCCATTGATGTTTACTTGTGCTTGTAAGTGATCTAAATGAAGTGAATTATCATTTTTAGGGGAATGTACTCAGAACATATTGAGATATATTGATTTATTTATTTATTTTTTAATATAGTTTAGGAAGCACCACAGCAACAGTTCATTAACTTAAAACAGCGTAGATTAATCAATTCTTAGGATTAAAAGAAAACTATAGAATTTTGTGCAGGCTAGAAATTAAAGTAAAACATGAAAAAAAATTACAAATGTTTTTAAGCAACAAATTTAAAGTACCAGAAGCAGATTTTATTTTTATGAAACACTATAGATACAAGATACATTTTCAACAAATTTTTACTTTTGTGTCTTGTATTTAATTCATTATGCCATCAGTGTTTTATATTTGAGATGCAAGACAGACTCTCCTGAAGCTCGTCAGTGTTAATGCTGCTCTCTTGTGTTTGTTGCAGGTGAGGCTGCTCTGAGAGGCGAGTCCAGAATGCCGTCCATGTCCCTGTCCTCTGCAGTCAGCAATCACAGGACGGGCCCTCCTCCCATCAGCCCCAGCAAGAGGAAGCACAGTGGGGACCAAGCAGACGACGACATCGACTGTAACAGCGAGCATGTGGCCAAGATGAGCCGGCTGTTTGCCGCACAGTTGTAAGTGGATCCGTTAACATCATGTGTCTGGTTTTGGATGCATCTGACACACTGATAGATGCTCTCAGCTAGTCTTTGGCAATCAGGTGCTTTTTGGAAAGCTTGGTACTCAGCTGAATTTAGGGCCGTGCGGGCGGCGTTCCTGCAGAAAGAACGCAGGGAATGCTTGGGAATGTGCTGAAGACTGAGGGCTGAAATTCCTGAGATTCTGGCATTCAGAGCTGGAGCACATGGGCCGCTTGCAGCGCCTGGCCATGCCCTCGTGGCAGAGCATTCCCTGCATTCCAGCCCCGGTATGAAGAGCGGCACTCATTCGCAGGACACCAGATCTGCTCCCGGTGAGAAACAGCCACACTGGTGCGAAGCAGAGCAGCCCAAGTTAATTTATGACCTGCAGTTGGCTTGGTAAATTAGGAGCAGTGCAGGAGCCAGTGTGAACAACACAACAGGCTTCTCAGCACGACAAGCTTACTTTTGCAGCGCTCTTGCTCTCAAATACATAAACACTATTTGATCCCCTTCTTCATCTTGGCAACCCGTCAGAGCTTGTTGCTTGTTGAAAGGTTTAGCTGTAGCAGGGCACCAACGTACACCATCTCTTCTGAATTCACTAACACCAGTTCCCCTTAATGAGCCATTTTGCTAGTTAATTCAGCCTTTTTAAAATAATAATATTTTTTTTGCAAAATGGACTGGATTGTGTGAACAGTTGTATCGTTAACCTGCCACTTTGTTTTTTTTAGTAAACCTTTAAGTGACTGATCATTAGTAAACCTGGTAACACTTTATTATAGGGAATAATTCTCGCTATTAACTGGTTGAATATTAGCATGCCTATTAACAAATGGGCTGTTTTATTACTTAGAAGGCTTTTACTTATACCTACCCAAATCCTAAACTTAACAACTAGCTCACTAACTTAAGCGGCATCTACTGAGGTAAACATCAGTTAATGGTTTGATAGCAGTTAGAATTGGACCTTAAAATAAAGTGTGACCCTTAGCAGAAACAAATGTAGGTTAGAGGAAAACTCCTCTTAAAATGAGAGTATTTTATATATTTGATAAATGAAATGTAAAAAAAAGTTCAAGCTGAATTGACGTTGGTGTGTTTTATACCCCATTTTAAAACTCATTGTAGAGACAGGCCTGGAGTTTTGGGGAAGTTTTTTGCCAAATGTTTCCTTGTTTTTCAAGAGCAGGAATACATTTGCATTTGAACTCTTGAGTACGGAGTTGTTGGTGTGGCTCTTTTGCTCCAGGACATGTGATTTTCCTCGGGTGGAGGTGAATGAGGCGCTCTTGATTGTTTTTGTGGGGAGTTTGCGGCTGACACCGGACACCGCGGCTCAGATTTCCATGAGGGTGTTTCTCTATAGAAGGGAATGAAGCAGTGGGGGCTGGGAAAGCTCTCTTTCTGTGCCTCTCCTCACTATAATCTTCTGTTGTTTTCAGTATTTCTAGCTCTCTGACAGGAGGTTGTTCACATGTTAGTTTATGGTACAGTTTTGTTCTGGTCGTCTAAACGCTTTGGAGCACACTGATACAAGCCTCCTCGTAAGGCTAGTACAACTGGAAACTCAGGGAGACATTGTTGTGGAGTGGGCTTTGTGTCAGGGTGGGGGCCATTTTCTCGTTTTTCACTGCTGCCATGAAAACAAAGGGCCTCTTATCCGGTCAGCCCACCGCGTTCTGGAAGCTTTCTCCGGTCTGTCCCACCGGAGACGCCCCACTGTCGACATCGACAACAATAAGAGTCCCTCTCCTGTACTATATGACTGATCTCTCTTTTTCATGTTTTGCAGATCAGAAATGCAGCAGGCCTAATTCATGATTGTACTTTGATTTCACCCCAATATTTGTAAAAGTGTGTTTCAGAGCGCCCGATCGACGACAGCTTGTGTTCCTGCTGGGAACTCAGAGACTCTGTCTTTCTCATGCATCCGCGGCCAGCCAAACGAAGAGTCATGCGCAGGCCGTGCCAGTGTGGTTAGGCTTTATAAAATAATGTTTTTCTGCTAACTTTTATATGTAAACAAACACATGACTGGCTCATTGGTGTTTGGATTATAATTTGTCAAAGCAGTGAAGTCTGAAGTTTGAACGGATTACACACGGTGCTTATGGATCCAAACTCAAACTGCCATTTACCTTTTTGGCTTTCAGGTTTTAAAACCTGAGCCAAAAATAAGCAACGTGCCAATAGTTCCTTCAGTAACCATATTTACAAATGGGATGCTAATTAATTCATTTAGAAATATAAATGTTACAGTAGTTAAACATGTCACATTATTAATATACTTGTTGGCTGATGATCAAAAGTGCATTTTTAAGGATTTGTAAAAAGAGTGCTAGAAATATGGCTGATCGTGAGTAGCGTGAGCGGGGCGGCTCTGTTACATTTCCAGAGAGCGGACTGTTTGTATCCTGTGGTTCTGCCTTCCTCGCCCTGATTTCTCCCAGATGTTTCCTGTATCTTTGTGGGCGAGCTTCCAGTGACTTAAAGGAGAAAAAAGGGAGAAATCTTCCTGCCAAGATCTGTGAGGTTTTCCCGCACGACTGTGAAATGCCATTATGAGAAAACGTCCCCGGTTTTATTGGCCTGCATCTGTGACCGAAGCGAGTCTAGCAGAGTTCACATCATTTCAGAGGAGTTCGGAGCAGACTTTATTGAAGTAAGGTAAAGACTTTAAAGGGGAAGTGTTGAAGTCACTGTGAAGCATTTGCTTCTGTTTTTGTATAGGCATATTTCTCTATACTATTGGACTGTGTTCAGTTTTAATGGAAAAATGCATTTTTTCTCGGAGCAAGAGTCTTGAAAGCACTGGTGGATTATTGCCAGAGCATTTAGCTAACATCAGAGAGGAGCAGCAGGAACTGAAAGATCTCATCAAAGGGCCTCGTCGCTGTTTCTTTTCAAAGGATCCTGGGTGAAGAGGCTTTCAGCAGGTTTTTCTGAATGTTATTGTGCCCCTCCTGACCTAACTGTTATTAATGATGCCTAAACCATATACAACATTGCATCCTTGTACTAGGACTGTTCCTTGTACTTGTACGGCAGCAAAAGCTTGTCTTGTCAGTAGTGTGGCAGTGTATGGAGTACAGGACAAACAAAGCAGCTTTCAGTGACATAGCATGGATTTCTAGATCTTCCCAAGAAAATTGGTTAAATGTTATAGCGATTATATAATTTACTGTAAATTGTTTCGTGGAGCACAAACAGTTAAAAAATGTAAGTTTTATTTTGAGTAGCTCAGGGTTTTTTTCTCTCATGCAATAATGTAAAGCAGTCCTCCTGGTGCTGAGTACATTTACAGCAGCATTCCCATTGTTTGTCACTTGTCTAATGTCACATGGTGTTACCTTTCAGGCCTACAGTGTAGCTGTCAGCGTGCTCTCTCAGCGTCTTGAGGACAGTTGGGCGTTCTGTGTTCACGGCGTATGTATTACACTGAAATTGGATCCCGCTGAGGAGGAAGGGACTGTGAAGAGTCAATTCTGACAGCAAGGCAGATTTCCCTCCACAGCTTTCCATTAGTTATTGCGAGGACAATCGTTTCCGGTGGACGTAACCGTTTACTTGCAGATGCTTTGCTCGCCAATTGCGTTGCCTAGTAACAGGTAATTTCAAGGATAACAGCCCATACAATGGAGACCCGACAAATTCTCCTGTGCTTGTCCTCCCCGAAGGTGGAGCACGGTCACCAAACTGAGGTTACGAATTCTGCGCTGAAAGCATTTCCTTCAAATACCTGATTAGAGCTCTCTTGTGTGCCCGGTGAAGGGTATTAAGTTCTCTTCCTGTGAAGCACAGATGAAGCCTTTTGAATGGTGCACTTGGCCCCTCGCTGGGCCTCCGCTCTACTGGCAACAGGAGACCGATCGTTCCGGAAGGGTGGAATAGCGCTTCTGGGCTTTGCTGCTTGTGTGTCTATTCTTTTAAGGGGGAAAAGAAAAACAGGAAAGGAGGTCGGTAGTGGGAAAGGGCCTTTTGTAGAGAGCCATCTGAGCTAACGCAGAGCTGGAGATGAGATTTGATGAAGTAGAACACAACTTGCTTCAAGATTATGGAGCAGCTGTAGCTGCGTGTTAGGATGGCCTATTTATTTATTCCAGATATTATCAATGAATTCAAATTGTATGTTTCGTCGCACATTAAAAAAAAAATGTGTTAAATGTTACAGTTTTTGCCAATGATAACAGTAGAGATAGAACAATGATCATTTGCATGTGTAACATGTGACACGCTCTAGATCGCTGGGTGCCATTCACACAGAATTTGTTGTTGTAGTGGAAAAAGAAAAGAGGGTTGAGTTTTTATAATGCTGCTGTTTTTCATTAGACAGTGCTAGAGCAACAGTCGAATGCATCCTTATGTACAGAGAAAATGAAAATGATGGAAAAGCAGCAGAAAAAACAAAACAAAAAAACTACTACGTTAAAACCTAACCTAAAACTGCTGTATGTGTGATATTTCATGTATGCATATTCCTTTCTTTACTTTTTTTAATTACCTTGAGTTGTATTATTTCTGAACATATTAAACAAGTTTGCACAAGGTGTTTAACAAGTGATTTGTGGAACATTTACTTCATGTGTGGTGCGCTTGAAGTAGAATTTTCTTTAAGTAGAGGGATTGATCAAGAACTAGTTACTTCATGAATAATGTTGTATGATGTAGCTACGTTTTCAAGTTGATGAGTTAAAAATTGGACCTTCCTGTGGACTAAGCGACCTGTTGAAAGTGAGCGAAGGCGACTCTGTGAGTCCGCTCTTATCGAGTGCTCTTGCCAGGCTCGCTGAATGCAGCATTAATAGCTCTGCTTGTTTGTGCCGCTGGACGTGGGCCTCAGTACAATCTCTCCTTTGTTTGTCTTGTAGAGGCAAGCCTGCCAATGGGGACTACCGCAAGGACCCCCGTGATCGCAGCCGCAGCCCCATAGAGCGCATCGCCGCCTCCCCAATGAGTTTCGTCAGTGGTCACCTGTACGCCCACATGCCCAGCCTGGCCATGGACCAGCCTCTCGCACTGACCAAAAACATGGACGCCACCCGCGCTGCCGCCATCTCGCCCACCGTCAGCCCCGTCGAGCGCCAGCAGGTAACTCCAGCACCGCCCCAGAGCCCAAAACTGACATCATTTGCTCAGCCTCATGTCGTTTTAAACGAATGCAGTACACAAAAGATATTTTGCTTAATGCTGGCGACCCAACAGTGTTTTCGGCCTCTTGTATTTGTTGTCCATATAATGAAAATCTATGGAAATGGAACTGTTTGGTCAAAACATCATCTTTTATGCTCCACAGAAGAAAGTCTGTCAACCTGAGTCAACAAACATGAGGCTGAGTAAATAATTTTCATTTTAGGTAAACTCTCCCTTTAAAGGAAGCAGAAAGCTTTGTACTTTAGAAAATTTAAATACATGCTAAAGTATGTTTGGCTTTGTCTTGATATGGATGTTTAGAATCTTTTGTTACTCCTCAAAAACATTATAATAAGAGTTTCACATTGGTATGAGCCTGAACTCTTGCTGGGCCACAAACTGCCCCGAAACCATGTTGACCTATGAGTTCAGCTCATGAACAGCAGGTCTCGGGTGTAGAGAAATGTAAAAAGCTCTTTTTTGCAGTTGTTCTTGCGCTTGTTTGTTTGGACACTCGCTCTGCTGCTCATCTCACGTGTGTGTGTGTGTGTGTAGAATCGTCCCTCTGTGATCACATGTGCCCCAGCGAACAACCGCAACTGTAACCTCACCCACTGCACCGTGTCTCACAACGGCTGCTCACCCGGCCTGACTTCCAGCTACCGCAGACCCTCCAACTGTAAGTACAGACTACCCTCGCTGTCTGTGGGTGGGCTACACATTCATGTCCAGTTACTTTATTCCTTAACACATAAATGTAATAAATATGCCATGTTCTCTGCAGAGGGAACTGTTAGATATTCAGCAAATTAAGTAGTCATCAAATGTTGCTTGTAATCACATGACCAATAGAAGAACTGGAGGAACACTTTCTAATGTAAGGTTTTATAATTGATGTCATGTTCCGTAACGTGAATTAAGGACCATTAAATCTTTTATTAGGGATGCAATGATTAACATTTTGAATATATTAAATTCATGATCCAGATTTGACATAAATTGTAACATTTCATATTGTGAATGTTAGCAGAAAACGAGATTTATGGCTTAATATAAATGCAACGCTGTCCTTTTCACGAATGCTTGGACAGTTATACAAAATCCTTCTATTTAATTTTCATTGGTTGCTGCTAAAAAACAGCGCTGCACTTACGAACACTAATACTCAGTACATATTAACAAGATGAACAGAAAATAGCATCTAAACTTCTCTGAAGATAGTTTCTGTCAGAGATGGTCATTTAGACGCCCCTCCACAGCTGTATCATGATTCATTTAATGTCTCGACCCATTTGAATCGTCGTGTATTGATTTTCAGCAGGCTCATTACATCTTTTTATTCGAGGGAACTCAATATTATTTAATTATATTATCGTGACCAACTTTTAATTGATCTATTGTTTTCGATATTTTAGTGGCTGCAGCTTTTGGACTGAGTAGTGTGTCTTGTCCGTGACTTTCAAAGCACTAAGCGGTGTTTCTGTGTCCCTCAGCTAACACGGCCTGCGACCCCGTCATCGAGGAGCATTTCCGCCGCAGCCTGGGCAAGAACTACAAGGAGCCCGAGCCTGTGACTAACTCGGTGTCCATCACAGGCTCAGTGGACGACCACTTCGCCAAGGCTCTGGGCGAGAAGTGGCTGCAGATCAAGGCCAAGGGCAGCTCCTCGGCGAGCCCAGACTCCTCGCCCAACAGCCACATGGTCAACCACAATCACTCCCCTTCCCTCGTGTCTTGAAAAGAGGACCAGCGAAGCCCATCCACCTCTTCTTCCAGCCGCTTCGCTCTCAGAGCATGCATATTTTAGCAGGGCTGATGTATAGCTATGTACATAAGAACGCAAGACGAGGAGGTGCTCCTTTCACTTTCAGTTGTGCTTTTGATTCTTTTTCTTTTGTTTGTAAGTATGCTAGTATACCTTTAGCTTGGCTGTTGCGTTATGGGATGCCCATACCTTTTTTTTTTCTTTTCTTTTCTTTTTCTGTTTGTTGAGATAAAGATCAGCCAGATACTATTGAACCATCTGCCTCAGATACCAAAGAAACAGCTGATGCAAACCTTTTACCCAGAAGCCATTGTTCCATCACACCCTGTTCCATCACACCCTGTCTCTCTCTCCCGGTTGTGTCCCGAATCTGTACGTGTATACTTGAAACGGAAGGCCTGGACTGATTTTGCACTAAGGATAGACGGATGTCAGTGTAGCGTCGATGGGACGTTTCGAAGGCGGTGCAGTTCACAGGAAAGCCGTTTTTGTTTTGTTGTTTTTTTGGTGGCTTGGGCTCTCGCTTCTCTCCGGCGCTGACACAACTGGACTGCGGCAGACTTGGGCATTCTTCTCGTTTCGGATGGGTTTCTCCCCAGCACTGTGGTTTTAGTAGAGTAGACTAAAGGTTTAAGGGTTAAGCTAGTGCTTATAAGTGCATGTTTTTAAAATAGCTGGTATCTATTATTGCGTAGACATTTCAATCATAATTCTTTTAGCCTTTTCTTCAGATTTGACTTTATTTTTGTCAGTAACAGTCCTAGATAAACTTACTGCTGGTACAGTTGTACTCCATATTATTATTTTCTACTCAATATTCGTTGTGGTAGCTGCCAGATACAGAAGAGAAATCAGCCTCCGGACAGGCCATCTATATATTAACGGTTGGTTTTCTATGTTATTAATCCGTGGTACAGGATGCTGTCGCTTTGCATGACTGAAAAAAAAATAAAAAAGAGCATTCGCAGCTTATGGACAGGTCAACTGTAGCGTTGACAATCTGCCGGAAACGTCGAGCTAGTTTCGTGTGTGCGTTTGTTGTTGTTCATCATCATCCTCTCTTAATTGTGCGCTCGAATCACAAACATTCCTCCGACAGGGACTTGTGCTTTCTCTGCTGTTCAGTATAGCTACTAACTAGAGCCTGCAGACACAGGAGACGCTCCAGCTCGTCTAACATTCCTCCGGCCCTGGGTTCGACTTGCTCCGCGTGTATTCACCGCAAAGAGACCTCGAGGATTTCTGAGGTCCGTCACACACACACACACTTCACTACCGCTTTACTGGGTAGGACACTTTCTGCTTGTGACACACGTTACCCTACACGCTGTAGGTAAATCACTTACTTAAAAACAAAAAAAAGTTTTTATATAGGAAACTATAAGACCATCATTACGCTGTGCGTAACGAATGTACAGAGAAAAATCGTAGGTATTTTTTGAGGAACAATTAATGATATGTAGCTATTTAATTTTTCCCTTGTCCTTTATTGTAATCATGTTTTGTTTTGTTTTTTTCCTCAGAGAAAAAAAGTTGATCTTTTTTGTTTGTAGGTTTTGTCTGTTTAAGGTTAAAGTGCAGGAACACAGTTATTCTATGAAAACAGTGCGTTAGTGTGACAGCCACTTGTGTATTATTTCTGAAGGCTACTGAGTCTCGACACTTCTGAACGGAGGCTTTCGACTGTCTCTGGAGACAATTGAACAAACAGACTCGAGTCCCGGCGACTTGCTGAGCTCCAGTAGCGTCGCTGGAGAGTCGAGCTACCAGATTTTCTATTTGATGTGCGCTTCCAGGAGAACGACGACACAAAACCAACAACGTCTCGCCGCACCTCGAGTGTGCTTAATGATTTGTAAATCTGTATTATACCCTCATTTCATGGCCTTGTTTCTCCTTGAAATAAAACAAACTTTTGGCAGGCCATTGTTTTGTACTTTTAAGTAGCCTCAATGAACAATAAAGTGCTCTTAAACCACAGCCGTGACCTATGACTCATCCTTGGTAAAAATAAAAGCTTTAGCAGTGTCGGTTACTGCATCTCCGCTAGTTAGTTACAATTAAGATCCTGAGTGTGATCCCAGGACATGCAAGCAAATATGACACCAGGCATTTCAGAAGTGTGTGAATATGTTCATTGTTTATTATGAGCACAAATGGCAAATTTCGATAGATACAGCACACTGGTGTGAAGAGAATTCACTTGAATACAAACCAAGAGTTCAGTGCTGTCACTTTATAATGATCTACAACACAGGTGTTTGCACTGGCACTGAACTCAGCGAAGGTCCAGACCCCTGCCATCATACTAATACACTTTTAATGAACATTTCAGCAGCTGAAGACAGACATGCCCCAAGATAAGGCTCTTAGCACAGAGAGCTGATGAAACAACATCAAATCTGTCATTTAATCACCCTCACATCGTTTTTAACACACAATAATTCATATGGTAGCCACCGGCTTCAATGTTATGGAAAAAAAGCTACCATCAACTGGTTCTTTACCAACATTCTTCAGAATATCTTTTGTGTTTCAAAGATGAGACCAAGTTTTTTAGTTTTTCCCAACAATACGAGGGTGCAGTTTATTATTTGTGGTATCTGTGTCGAGCTCTGACAGTTATAATGCGATTTCATGTGAATGGTTAAGACAAGTATATGATGAAGGATCCGTGTGTGTGATGAGGTCACCGAGTCTGAGAAGAGGTGCTTGACTGGAGTCCTTCAGATGCTCTCGTCGTCACTCATGTCCCAGATCTGCAGGACAAGAAGAACAGAGATCAGGAAGCTGTTCAAATAGAGCCGGAAGAAGTGTGACGCTGCGTGCGCAGGTGTGCATTATCATCCGTGACCGCTCATCTCAACATGCAAAACTCTTTTCAAGCTCTAATCCTGCATGTTTGAAGACTAAACTCCCAGACTGAAGATAAACTGTCTTTTGAAGACAAAGGCCATGCGCGTGAGTCTGGATGACGGAGGCGGATGGAAACTCTGCGGCACACCTGGCTGTCAAAAGCTCAATGTCATTGACATGCTAATAAAAGCTGAACAAAAAACAACTTCAGCGGCCTTTTCACTTTGAAGTCTGCGCCAAGTCAAAAAAAAAAAAAGATAAGCGAGAGGTAAAGAGAGAGTGAAGCCTCTGCTGCCCTGATGATTCACTTCACACAAACACACAGATCAGTCTCAGAAGAGCTTCTGCCATGTGCCTCAGTCTCCGTGTGGTTCATCAAAGTTCATCGAGAATCACGCCCACAGGCAAAACACCGTCTTCGGAGAAAACCCATGGAATATCAAATCACTTGTGCAGATGTTTTTTTGCCACACACGTGCGCTAGTAAAACCTACTCTACCTCCACGCAAACACTTACTCTGACTGAAATCAACACTCGTGGGGCAGGTTATCGATTTATGAAGGCTTATGTTCACGCAGTTCCTTACACTAAACTATTTTACCGTAGTGCATGACTTGTAAACAATCAGTGCGGCATTACACCTGTGATGTGAAAAGAGCTCAACGACTCAGAGCGATAGGGTTGCTTGAGCCACATTCGCTTTGCTCGGTTTTAGCGCAGGTGCTGCTTGTTTTCGAATGTGATTAAGTACCAACTTGGACATCTTCATCTCATCTCGGTACCTGAGTCATGAACAAACACGAAATGTTTCATTTTATAAATGCCGCTCACAAGACATTTCACAAATATGCCAGAAGTAACGTCATTTAGGCAAAAATAGTGCCACACGCACATACTGTCCTTGAGCTGAGCCTTTCCTTTGTGTGTGTGTGTGTGTGTGTGTTGCAGGTTTAATCAAGCACTAGTATAATCGGGTTTGCTGTTAAAATGCAATATCAACAAATATGCGTGAAATTATGTTTCAAACAGCAGTTTACTTATGGAAGCCCACTTCTGTTACTAAAATGAAAAAGATGACTGACACTTTTTATCTCACAATACTTTTTTTTTTTTTTTGAATTACATAATATAAAGATCGACTTTAAAAAGTCAGAATTGTGAGTTTATATCTTGCCATTTTGGCTTTATAACTCACCACCGAGTTTATCTCGCAATTGTGACTTTAAAAATCATTATTCTGACTTCATAACCAGCAACATTTTCATTACATTTGATATAAAATACAGATAATAAGATAAAACTAAACCCAATACATTTTTCTTTTGTCTTGTTTTACTGAAGAACATGCAGTTCTGGAATACAGAACAACTTCTGGCTAATTATTTCAATAGATGAAATCATCCGGTCGAATTAATTTAATATAGAAAATCGAGTTTGTCAGAACAGAAGTGGTGGACAGTGAGAAGGTGAAGAGGAGACTCCACACCCAGCTCTGCCACTGCTTCAGCCTGTAATTACATGAATCATCTTAATAACAGTGTAGCGCATGTATCGCTCAATTACTGCGGCCTCATGTTACACACATCAACACGAGCCCTCCAGCATGTGTGTGTGTGTGTGAGAGATACTCTGACAAACTAACACTATACTGTGTTTGTCTTTTGATTCTGAAGTAATTACTGAGAGAGCAGCAGAAGACGGCATTAACCTGACGACAGCAGCTGCTGTTATATAAGAGCTATTTCAGATGAATCCCCTCATCTAATTGAGTAAATATAACAATTTTACAATAATAATAATAATAGTGATAATATGCACTTTAATAAACATTTGTTTTAGCTGTTTGGTCGTTTTAATCTTTTTAAAGTCTGCTTTCATTCTCCATCTCCCCCAGAGTTAATACGGTGAGTTTTACTGTTCGCTGCCGGACCCTCTTGCTTTCTCGTCTTGTGAGCTGAGGACTATTTTCCACAGGTGCTGTGTGATATCCCTACACCTGCTCATTGCTCATTCCTGCTCATCCGTGGTACGGCAGCACACTTCCTTGATTATTACGATTATTAATGGGAGTATAGTTCTTAATCACATCGGCCTAGAAAATCACAAGTTTTCATTTTCTTTCGGTCTTCCCATACGATACAAGTACAGAAGAGTCAAGTTTTAAATAGCACAAATTTTGTGATGCTACTGGTCTAATTGGATGCAATGATTTATGCTAAGCTATGCTAAAGTGCTATCGCCAGAGCCAGAGATCGGCTGAATAGATTCTAAAATAATTTCAGTGTTTTAACATGAACTTATTTCCGTAGATTTCGTAAATGAATCTACTTGAAACCCTACAGCGCTCAGTTTACTGGGGTTAAAGTTTCAGACTTCACGTGCTGCTCATCTTCAACACATGCAGACACGACACTAACTACAGTCAGGATCAGCTCGTTCCAGAACACAGTTGTGTGTGTGGAAGACACCAGCCAGCATTCAGGAACGTCTTTGAGATGGCTGACCGAGTGTTTCATGTGATCTTAGCCATGTTAACTGCAGCATGTGATAAACTGCACTGGTACAGAGGAGATCACATTTATGATTGCCTTGTGTCCTTTTCACTAGAACTGAATAGAAAAGAGCAGCCATCACATTATTCAAACTCCTTTTGTGCTCCTAAGAAAATGATCCAGGTCTGAACAAACCATGGATCAGTACATGATGACAGAATGCTCAGTTCTTTAAAGAGACAGTTCACCCCCTTTTTTTTTGCATTAGCATTTTGGTTACCAAACAGGACGCACATTTTCAACAGAGAATAATTGACTGTAGCATTGTTTCAAATAAACATGTATGTTAACTTAGCATGTGTCTTAAATGTCAAACATATTATAGTCAAAATCCTGCATACAGCACTCTACGATCACATCTGAGCACACACACGCTGTATAAACGAGGCCCTGGTCTCTCTGTCTCAGGAACAGACTGAGATGAGATACAGAGTCAAGCAATTGGCTCCCTGAGGTCATTCTGTCAGCTCTTCTACTAACAGCGTCTCAGGTAAACACACCATAGTAATCATACAAATATAATCTAATAAGAGAGATGCACAAGCCTTATTTTACTTTCAGGTTCTATTAAGCCTGCCATATCATCACCGTTACTTTTACAGCTTAAAAACATGAATTATGTCATTTCTGTTAACATAAGCATAAAAACATCAAACACTGTCAGAAATAAAGGCACAAAAGCCGTCACCGGGGCAGTACCTTTTCAAAAGGTACAGGTTCGTACCTAAAGGGTCTATTTTGGTACCTTAAAGGTGCCATAGAAAGAAAAACTGAGTTTACTTTGGCATGGTTGAATAATAACAGTTCAGTACATGTACATAACATACTGTGAGTCTCAAACACCATAGTTTCCTACTT
>JAUMHG010000007.1:169941-180221 GCA_032359395.1 Enteromius anoplus | reverse complement strand
AAATCACGTGTCGGCTGCGTCACTCGCCAACTTCGTCTTCTTCTTGGTTCGTATACAGCGCGCAAGGTTATGCGCATGCTCAAAGTGTTCTTTTCCGTTTATAGTGTATCTCTATGGGAGAATGACAGCGCCCCATGCTGGTCTGGCATATATACTACACCGTTTCCAGTGGTTTCGTGTTTACGCACATTTTTTTTTTAGAATGAGGGAAAAAAAAAGATCGGATAGGGAACGCACCGGCTTCGTGTGGACGGAGTCTAACATCGTTCTGATGACATGAGGTGTGTGAAGGAGAGCGAGCTCAGGTGTGCTGCTGTAGAGGGATGTTGTCTGGTTGATTCACCATCATCTGTGCGTCAGCGGAGTGGGCTCGTCCCTGAATGGCAGTGACTTGGTCTTTTGCTGCCTCTGTGGCTGAGTGAATATTAAACAAACTTTCACCATCTGTCTGCTCACCACTCGCTCTCTCTGAAGTCACTGGAGGAGCACTGAGCGGCCAGCCCGCCATCTGCTACACACTCACTCTACTCAGCCATCACTAATAATTAAACTATTCAGAGACTCCCGCATGGACCCAAATCTGCCACAGTACCGCACTCCTCAGCCTTCTGATCTGGCTCTCCAGCATCTTCAGAAAAACGTCCCTTTCCGTTGTGTCTACAGTGGCCAAATCTGGAGAAGGTACGCTGTTTAGAAATGTGTTAATCAAAATATGAGCTGCACATTTCCGCTTTTGACATCCTTTGAAAGACCTCCACTGTATGGGGCAAAGTATGTCATGCAAGCAATACATTCTTCTGGATTTATATCATCTCTAAATGTATTAAATGTACTGCACTGTTGGTATAGGATGGGAGAAAACAATGATCTCTGTCATCCTAGCATGTGTTTGAGACACTGATTTCTGAGGCTGTGAGAAATGAATTGATGCTCAGGAACTCTGCTTCAACTGTTACTACTCTACTGCTGTTCTTTCACTGATCCTTTAGTACAAGTATCCTTTGGTTTTGTCCACTGACATTTTAGTGTTTAGTGTGTCATTAATCTCATGCAGTTCTTTTTGAATGACACAAGGCCATATAGCAGTATGTTGATGAAGAGACAAAGTTTAGTGAGTGATTGTTTGTTTGTTCATACGAGGATGTCAGCCTCATCCATTTTCTTATTTTATGCTTTTTTTTTTTTATGTTGATATCATCAATCTAATGGTTGTGCTTGATCAAACAGAATGGAGGATTTGGGGTGATACAGACCAACTAGCACAAGTGAGACATCCCAGAATCCATCAGGTCCATTGATAAAACTGATCTCTGCTTAAAATAAACTAAAAACAACCGTAGAAATTCCATTGCTGAATTAGAGGTTTTCAATAGTTGTCAGTTATAATCATCAAAATGATAAGAAATAGAGAACATAATACAAGTATCACTTCTTGAAAGGAATTAGGGAAATAAATCACTATAAATTAAAGATATTCTAATTATATGACCAGCACCTGTCTATAAAGTAAAGAGAGGACATTTGTGATGCTGATTTCACTCAGATACATGATGCCACTTGCCGGAGAATGGTTATTTATTTATCTTTTACAGCTAAAAAAGGGTAGATAAACAAATGATGCAAAAAAAAAAAAAGACACATTTTCAGATAAAAATGATATGAGACACTGTATATAAGATACAAGAAATATAATAACATTCTGACATTTTTAAAGTAACTGTATGTAGTTTTGTGTATGTTTGTGAGTTCTAGCCCCCTTACAGACCTCAAGATCTGTTTATATCTGCTTTAATCTTCTTCCCAAAACAGACGCTTGTGAACGAAACAGGACATTCATTTTATTAATTGTGGAACATCAGGATCACTCTGAAACTGATATTTTATATTTTAATTGATAAAAAGATACAATTCCAAATACTTCCAATCTATAAGTTGTTTGGGAGGGAAAAAAGACATGGCTAAATTTGAATAGGGCCTGTACAGAGGAACGCAACTTTTGCAAGAGGAGCAATCAAACTTCAACATAAATGATTTGAATGGAATGGAAATCATTGTCCATTTTTAACATTTTCTTTTTATAATCTTGCAGTTCTGACTTTTTATTTCTCATAACAGTGGTATGCAAACTAGCAAGCAAAATAGTCTGGAGTTTAGCATATAACATGCAATTGCGAGAGAAAAAAAATCAGAATGATGAGAGAATTTTAAATCAAACGTTTTTGGAAAGAAAATTGAATTGAGATCAAATTTTCAATAAAACTGCAAGAAAAATATCAGTATTAGAAGTAAAATGGAATTGTAAGATAAAATTGTAAAGAAAGTGTTAATTTTCTGCATGTGTTACTGATATGTAGATCTTAGTTCTGGAGGGAGTGTGTGTACTTCACACCAGCATTGTTTCAGTGAATGAATGAAAACTTCGCCATGTGCAGTGAGAGCTGCTCGCTTTCCCCCTCGGGGTAACACATAAGAGACGTAATGGAAAAATCACAGTCACTTCAATCTACTCTCAACCCCCGGATCTCCACTGCGCTGGAGCTCCAAACACACGCCTGAGGACCGAGCGAGGTGAGTTTACATGGCTTTACCGCTGACAGCATCTGCGTAACGCTGAGAAACACTGCTGCTCCTCAGAGAGAGAGAAAGAGAGAGGAACACAAACCCTCACGAGCGACGCTAAATGTAAGGCTGAAATGAAAGAAAGTAGGTGACATTGTGTGAATGAGAGCAGAATCATGTTTATTTGGTGATCTTGCTTCAGTGTCTTACCTGTTATATCGGTTTGATAAGTGACCCATTTTGAGTCGAAATGAAGCATGCAGTCAAAGGCATTACTGCTCGTGCGTTACAAGAGCGAGCATATTCCAGCATGAGGTGAACTGCTGTTTTAGCTGGGTAATGTGTGAAGGACTGCTGTGTCATATCCTTATTTAACTGCATGGCAAGCTTTAGAGCTGATTGATGTCCAGTTGCACAAATTCTTGTCTGCTCTTGGTGGTTTGCATGTTTTTTAAACAGAAATCAAGAGGAAGTGTAGTGTGTTTAATGTAGAAACTGTACATTCTTATCCCAAGCAACATGCATTGCATTTGATGGTAGATATTTCATCAGAACTGAACCCATGATCTTGGTGTTTATTAGGCTACAGAAACAACGTTTCCTCATTTTGTTTTGTGTCATGAATTATTGCGTTTCATAATTGAATTACGTGGTCATTTTTGCTGAAATGCCTGTAGGTTTCTGGAACTTGGTCTCATGAAAATGAATTCTGAATAAAATGAAAACTCGTATTGATATATTAAAAATGACTTTTTTTTTGTTGATATGACACGCACGTGTTTGGCGTGCACACAATATGCAGTTTTTGTGTACATATGATGCACATCTAGCAATTTTCAGTCCCTTTTTTCGCCCCCATACCCTAGTTTTGGTTTTTATTTGGCATTATATTTCTAGGTGAGGTCAGGTAGGTGTGTGTGATGGCATGTGGCCGTGGTGGACTGTATAGTGTGACAGAATGACCCGCTGTTGGGTCACGATGTGATTACAGCGATTATGCTGATCCGTGTAATACTCACTGTGTAATGTGCTGTAGTTTGCTCTGTTGTATGGCACTGAATTTGTTATCTTTTGCATTCCATTAAAAATTCCTCACGGCATGAGAATATTTAGAAACACTTTATTATTAGTTGCTCATTAGCATGCATATTACTGGAATGTTAGCCGTTTATTAGTGTTAATTAAGCACATATTACACTTACTCTACATCCCTAATCCTACCCAATACCTAAAATTAACAACTACCTCACTAACTATTAATAAGCAGCAAATTAAGATTTATTGAGGGAAAAGTCGTAGTTAATAGTTAACAAGTGTTAGGCATACCTATTCTAAAGTGTTACTGAATATTTATTTTCTTTCCTATCATGGCAGATTTTAGATTTCTTAAATATTTAGACCTGAATGGAAACAGAAAGAATGGTTGAATGTAATGAATGTTTATCAGCATGGGAGCTTGTTGTCCTCTTGAAGTGAAGGACTTGTTGTCATAATACAGAATGATTTTATCATGCCCCATGTCTTATTCTGACATGATGAGCACATCCTTTAAATGGACTGCTTCATCTTTATTGGCAGTACAGTACGGTTTTCTGCTAGGTTATATTTAATATTACCAAGAGAGTCGTTCAGCTGTTCTTTTGTGCCATGTAGCCAAATGTAATCAAAGCAGAAACCATTTAAACGGCAAACGATTAATATGCAGCACACTAATCACACTTGTTTTAATATGTAAATACCAACTGAGAGTTCCTTCACACTTTACTGTATTTGAGTGATCAGGGTGATTTTGCTCATTTGTTGGCAGTGTTCTTTCAGATGTACTTGGATATACTGTATTAGGATTTAGTAAACTTGCTCGGAAGCGCACCCGGTGCAGCCTTGCACATCCCTGCTGCGAGTCGCATGACACAAGTCATGATAAGAGACTGACACAGTTGCTCCAGTAAACATTTTATCCCACATTTGCTTCTGTTAACATTATAGCACTGTAAACAAAATCTGTAAAAGTTACGACAAAAACAATACGGTAGCTGTGGTTGCTAAAAATTCATCCATATAAAATACGGTAACATTTTTTGTGTTCCCATTTAAGTTAAATTTGCAGTTAAATGCTGTAATTGATATCATGTTAATATAGCAACCTATTAAAGCACTGAAATCTGTTTTGTATCTTTGAAATAAACTGATAGGCACCAAATGCAGGGGGTGATGAGAAAGTACATGATGAACCAAAGCCAATCACAAGCGGATTTTAAATATGAACATATATAAAGAAGGAGCTCAGAGTCATTTGCACAAACACTAAACACCATCATGATGAGACTTGTTAAATATTAAACAACATTACATGTAACATACAACCCTAATAAACATAAGTGATAAGAAAAAAATAATAAGAGACAGTTATTTCAAAGACAAAACACCACATTCAAACAAAATGTGAAATGCAATGCAGGGAATTCTGGGAATGTGAGTTAATGTTTTTTTCCCTGTAAATTTTACAGGAATTTAACCTTGAGCTGTTATAGCATTTCCAGCAAGGAAACATGAGTTTTTATGCAAGTGCACAGTATAGTGAGCTCTGAGTGCTTGTTGCTAATTATGGGATGTCTTGAGGTTGCTGTGGCTGAACAAACAGAGCAGGAAAGACAAGCAAAGATTTTCCAGAGCTCTTGAGAGAAATGATTAGCCGTTTCCCAGTGTTTGCTCATGATCTCTGTGACCCAGCATCCATACACGCTGCACTCTTACACCGCATCTCAGGAACATACTTCACTATCTGAAGTACACTAAGTAGATTGGCTCACAGTATACCAGTGCCTTGGCCAGTACTGACCCTGCATCTTAAACACATACAGCTTACACGTACATAGAGTCATAGAGCACAACAGGAGGTGTATACTTGATTTTTAATGATAGCTTATATCAACCTTTAATAGACCAAACAGTCGTGAGCATTAATCACTGCTTTATGCTTCATGGCACCGTCTGTTCGCATTATTTCACCGTTTTTTTAGAATAACCATGTTTAACTGTGAATTTGTGATGAAAGACTACATTACCCATGATGCATTACCCAGCACATCACACTATACATAATCAGTTCAGTCTCCCAGTTATATATTTTGCTAAATAATCAACAAATGTCCATCACTATTTTAATGTTTTTGATGATTTTATTTGCAATGCTTCATGGGATTGTAGTTGTTAAAAGTACACAGTATTGCACCTTTATCTCTAACGCACTCCAGGCGAAAGGACAGATGGTTCTGATTTGTGTGTATCTGTTTTTGTCGGATCGTTTAACTCAATAAGGTTTCAGTTGTGAGATATGAATATTATGCCTGCACAAAATTACATTACACTGTCTTTGAGTCAGAAGCTTAAAGAAATCCACAGTTTAGTGGACGATTCGTCATGTAGATCTATGAAGCGCCGTGATGTATTTTTAAGCTGGCACTGTGGGGTCCGTCAGTAATCAAGTGTTTGTCAGTTCATTTGATGCCAATAATGATGCAGGAGGAGCGAGTGAAAAACCTGTACACAATAAATCGCTATTCAGTCAGACGAAGTACTAAATTATGTTTAATAATATATGGCCAATAATCACTGGTGTACTCATAACTGCACAGCTTTATGAAACAGTGGATGTGGCGTTTGAAAGCAGATGGTATATTTAGGCCCACACACAGCTGTCTGTCTGTGTATGTGTTTAATCAGCGTTCAGTATCCTCTTTAAAGATTGTGCCTCTCTTCTTGCTTTACCTGTGTCCTTCAGTTGTCTCTTACCATAATTATGTCCTAATCTTGGCCTGTGGTTACTAAAACTAGGTGTGAGTGTGTTTACATGCATCATCTCACACTGAATTACTCGTCAACATGGGAGCTCTGAGCTGGGTTGTGTTGAGGTCAGCCTAAAATAATGATTTTAGTGTGTCTCTGATATTGTAAGTAACTGATTTATACATACATAAATATACACAATACACACACACACACACATATATTATGTAAACAAAAACTCTTATTTTGGATGCATTTAATAATGATTAATCCGTTGACAGCGCTAATTATAATATCATAAATCAAGGCATCACTCATATTTTATTAATTCTGATCAGTCTTGACACTGGTTGTCGGTTCATTCTCATACAGGTCTGTGGATCTCATCTGATCGACGGGAGAAATATGAAGCTGCGAGCCCCAGTGTAAAATATCTAGTTAGTCAGTGTTCTGTAAGCCAGTGGTTTCCAATAGAAATGACCTCTGAAGCACTGGAAACTGAGCACGTTTGGCAGAGACATACAAAGATGCGACTCAATGAGTCTGACGTGTCAACAGAGCTAGATACCAGAAGATAGACAACAGCTGAAACTCTATCTCACACTGATCCGGCTGCGTCCTCGTCATGAATTATCCAACGCTGTGGTCCTCTAACCTCTCACCCAACATCACTGATCACATCATAACATGCTAATCAATCCAAAAGCAGTTCAATTCAAACAAAAAACATCTAGATATCTAGCATCGGGGACTCGTAACTTACTCTAGATAAGTCTTCGTAGTTATTTAGCTTTTATTAAATAAGCAAACTAATATTGAACAGAGTTCAATATGGCAGTAATCTCAGTGTTGTCAATGCTAATGGCTTTAAGCTTACTTCATTCTTGAAATGGCTCGGTTGTTTGGTGAGAAATGAATGACCTCTAATTAAAAACTCCCAAACAGTATCAGCTAGGGAGATATTGCAATTATACGTATTGATTTGTTTCTCAGAAAGATTTCCATTCAGTCTGTTCACAGGCTCCATCAGGAGCTGAACGAGTGGCGCTCGATTTCAAAAGGCCATCAGCTCCTTCGCATTGATTCCGTTATTCAGACGCAACTATTTCTGCATGCTTTGGTGGGAACTCATGGATTTTCTATAGTCAGAGCCTGACATGTTAGCACTGCGACCTATTTGAATTCACGGCGCTACAGACATAGAAATGTCAACAATGATCTTTAGTGGAGGTTGACATATTGTGCATGGTCACGCACACACAACCAAAATGATTCATATAATTGTTATAAACAAGCAGGGCCGGACCCAGGTTTTTGTAAATACAGAGGTCCCAAAATGTAGATTGTTAGGGGGGTTGGGGCCATAGTCACACACGAAAATTACATTTTAAGATGTTTTAAATTGGATAATAATATAGGTTTAAAACCAATTCAGTGGGCAGCAGTAGTCTTTCAACGTAACATTCTTAATCTGGCCAATCAGATTAAATGCTGCAATGAATGATCCACTCTATAAACTGGAAAGAGAAAAGATATATTTTATGTTTATGAATTTAATACACTCAAGTTACAATTATCTTGGTAGCTATCAGTAAAATCAAGTGTCCAAAATGATAAAAAATGTATGTTATTTTTGTAAATATATTTTTAATTAACACTGACAGAAATAAATCTTTGACAATACGTTTAAAAATGATGTGTACATTTTATTGGCCTTTTTAATTTCTATTATCTTTAGAATTTGAATAATAAGACATGTTGGCCAATAGATGGCAGCAAATCACTGTTAATATGTGAGTCATTGCGATTGAAGCGAGTCATTCAAATTGTTGATTCATTCAGGACACAAAACAGTGCTGTGATTGACCTGTAAACAGGTTGGTATTTGTTGCTGTCTTTTATAGTATTGCTAAACCACTTGAGCCTGTGCATTACAGTGATTTTACCATGCTAAAGCTTATTGAGATATTATGTTATTTACATTCAACAAAAAGAAATTAAACGTCGTCTATCAGCATTTCCCTAAAAGTTCCTTTAACTGAACCACTTTTGACTTATAATTGAATTCACCGTTACAGTATAGAAGTCAAGATAACCTTTACAGTTATTTAATTAAAGTCCTCTGCACGCATGAGTGCAGTCATACCTATTTTCCTAAATGAAAGAGTCTATTCTTAGTCTGTCAAAATGCAGTGAACGACAATCTTTTCGCACAGGTGTGCTTCTCAACAATGAGAACAAATAGAAAGGTTTCTTTCAGGCCCAGCAGAGGAGTGAAATGCGTGGAGATGAATCCAGTCAGACAAAGAGCACATTGCTGTGCCTCACCTGCCTTCCCTTCTTCACACTCGCACACAATATTTAATCCAGCAGTTATTTTAGTCAGAAACGCTGAATAAAGATCACAGGACTGCAAATTAGCACCAGAAGCATTCTACCTACTGTAGAACAAAACTTGACTGGTGTTTTCCCTGAGGAAACAAGACTAAATATCTAACATTATGTTTCTTATTTGGTAAATGCATCTTAATGTAAATATTTTTGGATACTTTGATTTGAAAGGAGACAGAAATACTAAGCAAGATAAGCCTCTTTTTTTTTTTTTTTTGCATTGTGTGAGCATCATAGGGGGTCATTTATTGCATTCAAATGTGAAAACCTACTACGCTGCCTACCTAGTCAGCATTTAACCAATCAAACAAACCACAATGTGCTGCCTTTTTGTGCACTTTTTAGCGAGATACAAAATATGTACAAATAAGTACATATCACTGCATTTTCCAATAGAAATGAACACTAGAGGCAGTAAAACTCTCACACCTTTTATTCCTTTTCACACAAATTTACAGCGTTTCGATTATTAATTACTTAAAGAATATCATGTTTTGACTAAAAAAAATAATATGCTGGGAGATTTGAAAACTGATGCTTTTGAGAGTCTTCATCACACATATCCAGCTTCATATCTATGTGTTTTCATAGACACTAGGTTTGTTCGGTAGCTCACGTAGTACCGAGATGAACTTGAGAGACGAGGAGCTCTGATTTGATTTCTGTGCAACTGCTCTTCGCCAAATCTATGTAAAAGGAAGTTTCAATTCTCAACCGGCGCGATACATACCTATAGCAATGTAATAAAAATGTATCGAAGTTTACGTATTGAACCTGTGTTTTATCTCCGTTTAGTGGATATTTCCTTTGAATCTTTGAGTCTCGCCGCAGTCAGCAGCCTCTCTCATGGGGAGCGTTTGATTCTGGCTAATTAAATGAGCGTCTCAGGGCCAACATTGATGTAGCAGGTGGTTGGACTCTGTTATAATGACTCGTTCCTGAGCCAGCTGCAGCGCTCCTGCACCTAATGAATAGTCAAAGTTAGCCAGGAGTTTGTTTGAACAGAAACGTCCAGATGTCGTCGAGCAGCAAGCCAAAGCAGCTGCCAGTACTCTCTGTCCAGTGCATCAGCGGCCTGAGCTATCCGAGAAGACTCTTCTGAACCAGAGCTCAGAACCAGAACCAGAGCTTCTCAGGTGTCTTCACCGGGCAGCCTTTCTCCCAATGCTAATGCCTTCAGAGGCCTACTGAGACTTAAGATCAAGAGCTGACAGGATTCTGTTCACAATGTGGGCTTATGGGTAAGGGCGCTCAGAAGGGGGCAGTGTGAATCTACAGGTGTATCAGGAAATCTTCTGCAGTCAACTGATGGGTCAAAGGTGTTCTGAGAGGGTCACACTCAACAGGGAAAAAGAAACAATGGAGAACTCCTAAATCAGGGTTACGCAATCTGGCCAATAAAAGTGTGTCTGTTTACAACGCAACTGTTTAGTGCAGCGTTTCTCAATCCTGGTCCTCGCGCCCAAACGCTCTGCACATTTCGTATGTTTCTCTTGTCGCTTCAGACATTTGTTCTATTCGAACGTATGTGCCCTGCGAAGTGG
>JAUMHG010000007.1:142612-154895 GCA_032359395.1 Enteromius anoplus | reverse complement strand
TATATATAAGAACAAAAGTCACAATGCACTGAGCAAACAAATACATATAATAAACTAAAGGATAAAAAAGGTGGATCATTTCTATGTTTTTGCCACAAAATGTACGGTAATCACACATACTGTCTTTTTTTAGAAAATGAATTTAAAGATTCACTATTGGTAGAGACATTGTTGCTGAACACAGAGGTATCTCTCTCTCTCTGCATTACTGCGTTAGTCTGCGGTCATTGGCTAAATCCTCCATTACTAGGTCTAAAATTATGTTTTG
Organism: Enteromius anoplus; assembly: GCA_032359395.1. NCBI lineage: Eukaryota > Metazoa > Chordata > Actinopteri > Cypriniformes > Cyprinidae > Enteromius > Enteromius anoplus. The sequence goes on along the minus strand of JAUMHG010000007.1, from coordinate 154,627 downwards.
GAATTAACGATGGAGGCGTTGGATGAGATGCAGAAGAAATAATTCTTTCTCACAATAGCGATTTAACTAGAGAAACTGGACAAATACCTGGAAATATATCATCTGATCGGTGTCTTGAGGTGTGACAGGTGTAGTCTAGCTAGAATAATTGACTCCAGGCTGTTGAATTCTTAGAAGATAGTGTACACCGGATGTAACTGTATAACCACCGCATCATCACTTCAGGTGTGCATTATTTTCTAGGAATTCAACAGCCCAGACTCCATTATTCCTAATATATTTAGTGAGCTGGCTGTGAAGATTTGATTTCATCACACTCAAACGAGTGTTTTTGTGTATTTTTGTGTTGTACAGTGTACAACGACCAGCCCAAATGTAACTGAGCCAACAGGTCAAATGGCCAATTGCCATGGTTACAAGTGACCTTTTGACCTTGTTCACACTGAGAGCCACGGCGATATCATACGGCTATATGTGCCATGTTTTCTGCTGACTTTTTGTGATGTCTGTCTTTGCTGTTTCCCCATAGGTTTGGATGGAGTTGCCACAGATCTAGATAAAAGAAAAGAAGTCTTCGGGCAAAATCTTATACCTCCAAAGAAGCCAAAAACTTTTTTACAGTTAGTGTGGGAAGCATTACAAGATGTGACCCTCATCATCCTGGAGATCGCAGCGGTGATCTCTCTGGTACTGTCCTTTTATAAGCCGCCTGGAGAGGGCAGCGAGTGTGAGTATCTGTCTCTTCCCCTTCATGTGTCTGACTTCCCTTTGAAGAGAGCTGTTGATTCCTCTGTCATTGACTTCTTCTATTTTACAAATGATTTCTAATAAAAATTAGCAGGTCTATATAAACCTGTATGGAGCCCCTAACAGGACACAGTGTTCGGGGAGGTTTGGGGAGGTTGAAAAAAATAATTGCTTTCCCTCGCAAACCTAGTTGAGTTCAGACAAACACTTCCTTGTTACATTACAGCTTGCAGCAGTTCATACAGTGGCTGTGGTTTATGAAACACAGCTTAATGACAAAAAACCCAAAACAAATATGCTATAGAATACAATAGTTCCAAGCTGAATTGCACAACAAGCATTTTCTTCCACATAGAAAAGTGTGCTTAACGTGGCTTAATATGTCAGTGATAAAAAGCCCAAATTTTATATTTTATTAAAAACATACAGTATGTACAGGAATTGTCTTGTTGTATTGTTTTGTCTACGGGGGAGAAAACATGTCATACTGTGCATCATATTCTGGGAATACTCTCATAATTTCTGCTTTTCTGTGTCTAACATATTTACAATGGGTACAGAAAGTATTCAGACCCCCTTACATTTTTCACTCTTTGTTATATTGCAGCCATTTGCTAAAATCATTTAAGTTCATTTTTTCCCTCTTTAATGTAGACACAGCACCCTGTATTTACAGAAAAACACAGAATTGTTGACATTTTTGCAGATTTAATACAAAAGAAAAACTGAAATATCACATGGTCCTAAGTATTCAGACCCTTTGCTGTGACTCAGGTGCTGTCCATTTCTTCTGATCATCCTTGAGATGGTTCTACTCCTTCATTTGAGTCCAGCTTGATTATACAGATTGGACTTGATTAGGAAAGCCACACACCTGTCTATATAAGACTTTACCGCTCACAATGCATGTCAGAGCAAATGAGAATCATGAGGTCAAAGGAACTGCCTGAAGAGCTCAGAGACACAATTGTGGCAAGGCACAGATCTGGCCAAGGTTAAAAAAACATTTCTGAACTTAAGGTTCCTTAAGTGGCCTCCATAATCCTCAAATGGAAGACATTTGGGACGACCAGAACCCTTCCAAGAGCTGGACGTCCGGCCAAACTGAGCTATCGGTGGAGTACAGCCTTGGTGAGAGAGGTAAAGAAGAACCCAAAGATCACTGTTGCTGAGCTCCAGAGATGCAGTCGGGAGATAGGAGTTGTAGTAGTTGTAGAGGTTGTAGAAAGTCAACGATCACTGCAGCCCTCCACCAGTCAGGGCTTTATGGCAGAGTGGCCTGACGGAAGCCTCTCCTCAGCGAAAGACACATGAAAGCCCACATGGAGTTTGCTAAAAAACACCTGAAGGACTCCAAGATGGTGAGAAATAAGATTCTCTGGTCTGATGATGGTTTTTGCTTTAAAAAAGACTGGAACTGCTCATCACCTGTCCAATACAGTCCCAACAGTGAAACATGGTGGTGGCAGCATCATGCTGTGGGGGTGTTTTTCTACCAGGTTTACCTTGCAACATAACAATAACCCTAAGCACACAGCTAAAATAAGGAAAGAGTGGCTTCACAACAACTCTGAGACTGTTCTTGAAGGCCCAGCCAGAGCCCTGACTTAAACCCAATTGAGCATCTCTGGAGAGACCTAAAATGGCTGTCCATCAATATTTATCATCCAACCTGACTGAACTGGAGAGGATCTGCAAGGAGGAATGGCAAAGGATCCCCAATATATATATATATATATATGAATTTGATCTTCCTCACCAAAGCATAATGTGCATTCATATTCTGGCCTATTCTGCCTCATTAATAGTAATATTGCTATGAGGTGGGGTATGGGTAAGGTTAGTGAAAGGTTTGGTGGTATGGGTAGGTTTAAGGGTGGGTTAAGGTGTAGGGAAGGGTCAACAGTGTAACCAGGAAGTGTTTGTCCAAGCTCAACTGGTTTTGTAAGAGAATGCAAAAGTTTTAAAAATATTTTTTCCTCCAACCCTAAATTTGTTTTATCACCATGTCCCTTTAGGGGCTCCATATGGCTCTATTTGTTCTGTCATCCATGCAGTGACCTTCAGTGGGGTCAAAAAATGTAGAAAAACATATTTTATATTCCACGAAACAAATCAAAGTCAGAATTTGAAAAACGAATATGTCACTTTAATGTTGAGTTCATATAAACCACCTGCTTACTTGCAGTGTGCTTGTTTGCTGCAGACGTTTGATGTAACAATAACAGTACTGTATAAGTTCACAGTTGCCCCAAAATGTATTTTGACACATTTTATATTGTGTTATATTGTATTAGACACATACAATACCAAACCAGTTGTTTGCACTCAAATATTGCACAAGCTTTTTCAGGTCTAGCTTCACGAACTGAGCCACTTTTACAATGACCTCTAACCAACTGATTTCAGGGTGGTTTTTTAATGGATGCCAATTTTTCTAAACATACCCTCTGGGCACACAATCTGGTGCTCTTGGTATCTTATTCTGGCCAAGTACTGAGCAAAGAGTCTGGATGATATATAAAGTGATCAACCCCAGTTAGTTTTGTTTGACATGCTGCTGTTTAGTGAAACATACACTACCACAATAAATAACAATATATTCACTACAAATGTAACTCTGAAGCACTTAACCAGTCATAATTAGCACATGTACTGTATATTTGTAGCAACAGCCAACAAAACGTTGTATTTGTAAAAATGATAGATTTTTCGATTATGCCTAAAATCATTAGGATATTAAACTAAGATAATGGTCCATAAAGACATTTTGTAAACTTCCCAACTTAAATATATCAAAACTTAATTTTGCATATCTAAAAACTATTTTTGTGCTCCAGGGTCACAAATGATAGTTCCCTTTCAATCGGTCACTTCGACATCACGTCGGTGACCGACGAATAGGAATCTCGCTTGGAGATGTCCAATCCACTCTGCGTGTATGTATACACGCCAATGAAATTGGCATACGCTGATTAGTAGCCAGCTGATCCAAATCACAACGCGAGTATAAGTAGGTCAGCGTTAGAAGCGATCATTAACTTTTCGCTTCGGAGCCGAGCAGTTCATGCGAACATACCTGAGCCAATCTACTCACCAAGTGATTGAGAAGGGCTGGCGTCACGGCATAGCAGCGATGGTGGTTCCAGTCAAGTGTCAGTGCGTTTGTGTTGCACTATCTGCATTTGTTTACCGAGCGGCCATCTTCCCTGCGTGCTTCAGCCTTTCACAAAAAGAGCAAAGCCTAAATGAGCTGGCTTACGGGTCGTTCATTTTTTTAAACACTCTTCCTTTTACGAGGAATGTCCTACCATCCGTGCGTTGTTGGTTGTGGCCATTACCTGGCGCCAAGGGACAGTCACGAACGCTGTTTGACTTGCCTGGGCATTGAACATGCTCGAGTGGCGTTCGTAGATAGCTCATGTTCCTGTTGTGGGAAGATGACTATCTCTGAGTTGCAGACAAGGCTGACATACATGAGCGGTGGCGAAGTCCCTATTCCTCTTCCGCGTTCCAGAGCTCGCGCTGGCAGCATCTGCAGAGCTTCCGGCTCCGGGGGGAGAGGGCCGGCCTTACAGTGAGAAACTCTCCTCGGGGAGTTTTCATTTGAACAGCCTGGTCATCCGGAAACGGTGCCAGATGTTACTTTTGGAGCTCCCCCTGATGATCAGATGTCGGTTACTGCATCGGGAGGAGAGTAGCATTCTGGAGATGAGGCATCTGGGAAGCGGTGTCCCATGGCACTCAACCATACCAGATACTGATCCGGAACTGATTGCTATGCTTGCCCGGGCCGCAAGGGGGGATCTGGATTGAGTGGAACCCTCCACAACGTCCTGAGCCCTCCCGGCTGGATGACTGGTACTTAGGTGTGGCCCGTGCTGGTGCACAGGGACCCACTCTGGTGCCATTCTTCCCGGAAGTGCATGACGAGCTGACTCAAACGTGGAAGGCACCATTCACTGCCAGGAAGCGGTCAAGCGGCTCGTCCTCCTTCACCACCCTTGATGGAGGCGCAGCAAGGGGCTACACGGGGGTCCCCCAGGTTGAAGCGGCTCTCCAGGAGATGGTAACACTACTCCCTCCCTGGAGGAGGGCCGGGAGGAGAACTCTCCGTTTGCTTGCAAACAGCCACTAGCTCCAGGGCCAGTGGTACCCAAAATCTCGACAAAAGAGCAATTTCTTCCAATTCTGGGTCCCCTAAGGGGACGAGGTGCTGTGGACAGGCCTGTGAAAGAGCTTTTGTTACACACTCACTCTCCTCTTGTTTCAGGCAGCAGTTAGAGGACCGGGAGGACGAACCAACGGACTTCCAGCCTCATTTCTGCCAAAGACATAGGTAACATGCACTCACAAACACATGCAGACCCTGCTCCGAACCGACACAGAGACGGACGGGGTCCCTGCGTCCCCCCCAGCTGCCCCACCACCAGCACCCCAGTGGTCTCGATGGTGCCTCTTGCTCGGTTCTTAGATGCCTGGATAGGGCTCAGACCGTCTCGATGGCTCATTCGGACTATCCGGCTCGGCTATGTGATTCAGTTCGCCCGGCGACCTCCCAGGTTCAGTGGGATTCGCTTCACCAATGTGAATGCAGACAATGCTCCTGTCCTGCGTGCAGAGATTGCTACTCTTTTGATGAAGAGAGCAATAGAGCCGGTCCCTCCAGCTGATATGAGGACAGGGTTTTACAGCCTGTACTTCATAGTGCCCAAGAAAGGTGGCGGGTTACGACCGATCTTGGATCTGCGAGTTTTGCATCAAGCTCTTCACACGCTTCCTTCGAAGCGTCCTTCGATGTGTCGATCCTTCCGCACCACAGGCCATTCCTGAGGTTTGCGTTCGAAGGCCAAGCATACCAGTACCAAGTCCTGCCCTTCGGGCTTTCCCTGTCGTCCGGTGTGTTCACCAAAGTGGTCGAGGCAGCCCTGACTGCTCTCAAGGAGAAAGGGGTTCGTATCCTCAACTACCTCAACGACCGGCTGATACTAGCACAGTCCAGAGCTCAGTTGTGCGAACACAGGGACTTGGTGTTACAACACCTCAGCCTGTTGGGCCTTCGGGTCAACTGGGAAAAGAGCAAACTCTGTCCGGTGCAGAGGATCTCTTTTTGGAGGATCCGAGTTGGACTCGGTCGCTCAAACAGCGCGTTTCACAGAAGAACGCGCTCAGTCTCTGCTGAACTGTTTGAATACGTTCAAAGATATGAAAGTGGTTCCACTGAAACAATTTCAGAGGCTCCTGGGGCATATGGCTGCAGCTACAGTGGTAGTCCCGTAAGGGCTGCTCCATATGAGACCACTTCAGCACTGGCTACACGATCGAGTCCTGAGGTGGGAGTTCAAGTAACTCCAGCCTGTGGCCTAGCCCTGTCCCCATGGTCAGACCTGATATTTCTTCGGATGGGGGTACCCTTAGAACAGGTCACCAGGTATGCTGTTGTATTCACAGATGCCTCCTCGACGGGGTGTGGTGCCATGTACAATGGGCATGCAGTGTTGGGAGTCTGGACGGGACCTCATTTGCATTGGCACATTAATTGCCTAGAGCTGTTAGCAGTTTGTCTAGCTCTGGGTCGCCTCAAAGAGCACCTACAGGGCTCTCACTTTCTGGTCCATATGGACAACACATCGAACATTGCGTACATCAACCATCAATATGGTCTACGCTCCTGTCGCATGTCGCAGCTCACCCCCCACTTCCTCCTATGGAGTCAGAAGCATCTGAGGTCTCTACGTGCCATTCACATTCCAGGTGTTTATAACCAGACTGCCGACGAGCTGTCTCGAGCCCAAGTGCTCCCTGGAGAATGGAGACTCCATCCCCTGTCGGTTCAGTTGATATGGGAGCAGTTCGGTGTTGCACAGGTAGACCTGTTTGCCTCTCCAGAAACCTCTCATTGCCAGTTGTTTTATGTTCTGACCGAGGAAACCTTAGGCAGAGACGCCCTGGCGCACAGCTGGCCGCAGGGACTGTGCAAGTATGCATTTCCCCCAGTGAGCCTTCTTGCACAGTTCCTGTGCAAGGTCAGGGAGGAGGAGCAAGTCTTGCTGGTAGGCCCCTATTGGCCCAGGTTTTTATAGCCTTCGTGTTGAACCGGTTTCTTCCCGTGTTCTCACCTCAAACAGAGCTGAAGAACCGAAGTAGGACCTGTTCGGTCGGCTCGGTATCCTTCTCCAGTAATCCTTATAAGTAGACACTGTGAGTCCTCCGATCCCTCGGCAGTCGGATGTTGCGGAGCATCTGACGCCAGGACCTTGAGTCGATGTATCCTTGAGAACCGCTAGAGGGCTGGGAATCCCTGAGTTTACCCTCTGAGGATCTCAGGGGGTATTCATGGTAAAAAAGATTATACCATGTCCCCACTGTATTGAGGGTTTTGATCTCCTCCCATATTCCATATGCATGAGCAGTTCATGCTGTGTGAGCTCTGCCCACAATCCATTACGAGATGTTGACTTCCGTATGTCTGGTAAGACGTCCCAGTGTTCCAGTTACTGAGGTAGTGCAGTGCTGGTTCATGTGGTCGAGTCCCTTCCTACAGACCAAACACAGGGGGTTGGGAGACTCCCACACGACACTGGAAGGGGCAGCTTCCATAGCGTTTTGGTAGGGATTCCTATTCGTCGGCCACCGATGTGATGTCAAAGTGACCGACTGAAAGGGAACGTCTCGGTTACGAAAATTAGCGAAAAACTAATGAACGCTTCTAACGCTGACCTACTTATACTTGCGTTGTGATTAGGATCAGCTGGCTACTAATCAGCGTATCTAAGCGAGATTCCTATTCATCGTATCTCCAAGCGAGATTCCTATTCATCGGTCCCCTTCTTCAGGGAACTTGGGTTAAAATACGTAACCGAGACATTTTTCTTTTGGGTGCCAAAAGAAAAATTAAGTGTGTAAATATATTATAAATGGTAATCTAAAAAGTGGTATTATCTGAATGAACTGAGTCCACCTACATACTTTGAACTGTACCAACAAAACATATTTGACACTTTTGAAAGAGACAGTTTTTTTCATGTTACTACGTTTACCGGTTTACTTTTAATCGTCACTGTGTGTTAATAATATGTACAGTAAGATCTATACTGTATAATATCCAAACCTGTTTTGGTTACTGGAAATTTGACGGTGGTCAACCAGCAGCTCTTGTCAGCGAGCCTGACTGTGCATTCAGAGCGAGGGAATCCAGCAAATGAATGCTTTCCAGACCTCTAGAGTTAATGAAGTGAGCAATGGAAGAATAACCTTTAGGTGAAGGCCATACATCATGCCACCAGGCCATAAAATGTGCAGGGAACACAAAAGCATTAAAGGAGCACAAAGAAGTGAACAGAATGCTGAGCAAGTATTATCAATCACGATAATGCTCAAGGATTCAATTACTCCTGAAATGGAAAATTATCTTTTATTCCAGTGCAGTGCCATCAGAATGAGATCCAAACAGCTGATAAAAACATCACAGTAATCCACAGCTCTCCAGTCCATCAGTTAACATCTGGAGAAGATAAAAAAAACAGCATCCAGCATTAAGATGTTATAAACTTTAAATGGTTGCTTCTTGCTAAAATTCAAATCCACAACTATGCTCCCATTCTGACAGCACCCATTCACTGCAGAGGATTCATTGCTAAGCAATTAATGGATTGCTACATTTTTTCCAAACCTGAGGGTGAGCACATTTTCAAGACATATTCTGTTTTTGGTGAACTACTCCTTTAATTTAATAATATGATCTGAACTATCAACACTGAATCTAGACCACAGCCGATAAGTAAAAATCAAACAGACTCTGAAATTATCCTTTCTAGTCAGTGGGTTTGTTTGGACAGCATTTTACGCAGTGGACTTTAAAGATCACTACGAGTGCGGTGGTAGAGAAGAGAGTGTCAGTGTCCACCCTGAGATTTGCCACACTTCTTCTGGTTTTAATGGGGAACGGCGCTGTCTGTGTCTCTCAAGGAAGATGAATTGCACTGCAGCTCCACGTGTCCATCCGTTCAGATTGAATTATGCCCATACAGATCTTTAACCTCCAGCTCCCGCATGAAGATAAGCACAGGCCCCATAAAAGATCAATACGGAAAATCTCACTTTCCAGCCGAAGAGCTGACTGCAGCACATTACACCTGATGAAGGAGCCGTAGCTTAAAATACATCATGAAGGTCATTTATTCACATATCCCTCAGCTAGCTTTTATAACACTCAACCTATCAAACGAGCTTAATCTGGAACACCAGAAACCAGTCAGAAGCATGTATGTTTCTAACTCTGACAGAATTCTGATCAAATGTTCGCTAGCTGCGTGTGTGTATCGGTGAAGTGTGTGCAGCTCACAGAGTCACGAGCTGTTATCTAACAGCGCTCAGCACCATGGACAGCTCCACATAGTCCAGGAGGGATCCACTCAGCTCTGTCCCTGCTCCATCACCAGATTCCATACCGCACTGCCTAAAAATAGTCCTCTGAAACCCACGCCATATTCAACAGAAGGAGGGGACAGATTTAAAGGGATTGCTCACCTCATAAATTACGCTTCATCTTGTTGTCCCCAAACCATTCTTTTTTTAGTTTTAGTTTTAGTAGAGATATTTTTTTTTCTTATTTCAGACAGATTTAAAATGGCATAATTTCATTAGACGTTCTGTAACTGATCAGCTTTTTGTTAAATCTTTTCATTTTTGTCTTCTCTAGTTCGTTTGAAATGGTGTGATGTAAATAAAAACTAAATTAATGAATTAATTTTAAGTGTACAGACATTTCAAGAATAATAATAAAATGAAAATCTAGAAAGATCTTTTTTTTTTAAATTAAGTTTGGAAATAGTTTGTTCAGTCTTTTATTTTTCTAAGTTTGCTATCATTCATTACCAGGCTTAATAATAAATGAACACATACAAATTCTTTGTTTGCATTATAGATATTCTTTATGCATGCAGGTGTTTTAGTAAAATACTGCTAATGATTTGGACTAGTTTAAACGATGCGTCATATTACTGTGTTTTATGCTCATAATGACATTGTTCCCTTAAGAAGCTTTATGTGGTTAATTAAGGGTGGCTTAATTACTTTCTAAGTAGCTTGTAGCTTTCCTCATGTTGTTTTGTCATATACCTTAGTATGCAAATTGCACATTTATATGCATTATACACATGCAATGGACTTTTACAGTAATGATCACCATCAAATGTGCTGAGACCAGTCTGTGGACATCTCTGTTGTTTGCAATGTTGTTCCTTAAATTAGTCCAGTGTATGGAGGTTTCTAACGGCAGAAGGAGGAGCATGCTATTGCTTAGAGTCAGCACGGAGTTGGTGAAGAATAAGACATTCAGCCAAACAAAAGTGCAAGATGTCAAATGTCAGGAACAGTGTGCATGCTTGCAGTTTTTCTGATTCAGATAGTATTTTGCTTCACCGGTTTCTCCGGCGGTGGCTGTGTCATTGTGACAGTGGACAGTGTGTCCGTGTGAATGAATGCTTTCCAGTAATCAGGTTGTTCCTGTGCTTGCAGTGAGTGTCCTGCACAGCTGGAGCAGATAGACTCCAAGCGGAGTATCTGACAACTTCACACTAAATCACTCTAGCAGAAAATCATGGGAAATAATTAGACATGACCTGAATGTGTGTACATCATAAAACAGATTGATTTCTAGATGCATTTCTTTATCAGTGTGTGGTTTCTAGTTATTTAGCTGTGAATATGTTACCCAGTTCAGATATGTTGTTTTTTTCTTTGTCTTGGTCAGTCTTTAGTGTATCTAAAATCATTCTGGTGTAATATAATATGCGCTCAATGCATGCACAGTAATCACAGTTATTATGAATCATTGCATTTGTGGTAGATTCTGCATGATGTGCCATATTTAACTACACTCATGTGATTCACTCCAAGTGAATATATTTTGCTGAATATTAAAATGTGGCCTTTACATTTCAGTTTAATTAAAATAATGTAATTAACCAGATTCATTAGCTGTCAGGTATATCATTAGCAGTTATATTTACTTCCTGTTTCCTCATAAAAATAGCAAAATATATTTTTCTTATTAGTTGAAAGTTGTTTGTGTTTTTATGTGTCTGTATTTGTTTGGGATTTTGTTAATCAGAAATATTTCAATGCAAAGATATGTTCAGACATGATACTTTTTCAGTTGTAAATGTACTTGGTTGATTTTACTGGGATAATGGGATTTGTACAATGTGTGCTTTCTCCAGCATGTTTAAATCTGGCCTTCCTCTTCCTGCAGCCTGCGGGACAGCGAATGCAGGTGCGGAGGACGAGGGGGAATCAGAGGCCGGTTGGATCGAGGGGGCTGCCATCTTACTCTCAGTGGTTTGTGTTGTTCTGGTCACGGCCTTCAATGACTGGAGCAAGGAGAAACAGTTCAGGGGTTTACAGAACCGCATCGAACAGGAACAGAAATTCCAGGTGGTGCGAGGAGGGCAGGTCATCCAACTTCCTGTGGCAGATATTTTGGTTGGCGATATTGCACAAATCAAGTATGGTATGTGTCCTCATTTTAATTCTTTTTAAAAACTTATTCTCCTAGTGTTTAGAAGTGGATGGCACAAGCTTGTTGTTTTTTTATGTGCAGTCCGCTAGCTGTCACATGGCGCTGACTGGCCTTTACTGATTCTGCAGCCAGTGAGATTGCTCGCTCACCAATGAATTACTCTAGATTAGTGTTGGCTGTAAGGCCCTGTTCAATGTCTACATTTGACCACTTTCTAATTTCTTAAAGGGTAGGGTCTGTAAGTTGGTGCATGCATGGGATTTTTCTGAACGTTATAATGTTGCGAAATAAGCTCATGAAATGTATACACAAATGGGAAAAGAGTCACAGAGAATGATTTATATTAATACCAGGTGTAAAATTGGGCCTGCAGCACACTATTACAGTTTTCCCGAAATCTTCCACCAGTTCCACCTGTTTCTTAGATTTGCTAAAGGATTTATGAATGCCTATTTATGCAGCAGCAGTATCAATCAATCAATCAATCAATCAATCAATCAATCATTTTTATTTGTATAGAGCTTTTAACAATACAGATTGTAGCAAAGCAGAGAACATTATCAAGTAGAAGAATAGAGTGATGGTAATGTATAATGACATTTAAACTTTATTTATCAAATGCAGAGACGGTCTCTGTAGTCAAGATGACAATAATCAGTAGAAATCAGTTGTCCCCAACTAAGCAAGCCAGAGGCGACAGCGGCAAGGAACCAAAACCCCATCCATGAGAGTATGGGGAAAAAAAC
>JAUMHG010000007.1:122451-135767 GCA_032359395.1 Enteromius anoplus | reverse complement strand
TAGAAGCACTAATATCTGATCTAATCATTAATTGCAACATGCCCCTGTCTATCACTGACAACAAGCACTTCATTCACCTTGGATGCAAAATATATACATTTATTTTAGCAACGCAATTTGACTTGACTTTGCTTGAAACTTATCATGGATCGACTTGACTTGCTTGGGGTGAACCCTTGACCTGACTTGACTTGCTTGGTTTGTCTAAACTGTGACTTGATGGTAAAGACTTGAGACTTGCTTGTACTCGACCATATGTGACTTGTTCCCATCTCTGGTAATTATAGACAACATGCTTGTGCACATAAAGTACATTTAGTGAGAAAGGAAGAGGATAGGGATCGCCCGTCTTCCATCAAAACCCACCACGATTCCCCAAGCACAGCCGCCACATCCACCTCGGTGACAACAGAGCTGGTACCATGAGGAACACTGGTGTAGGCTCTCTCCTCAAAGAGAGCCATCTGAGAGCAAAGCACACGCTGAAACGGATGCTCGCAATCAGCTCCTGTGCGTTGCTCTCAAGCAGACAACACTCAAACTGTGTGTATCCCCACCCGTAACCTAGTTTGGGAAGGGAACAGCACAGCCTGAAATGCTGCCCACTTTCGCCCTTGCCTTAACTCGTAATTTTTAAATAAGGAGTGATAATAGACAGACAACACCAAATAAGACTGACACACAGAGCACTTGCTGAATGACCAAAAGCTGAAGCCGGCTGCACTCCATGTGCTTTTATGTTTCCTGGCCAATGACGTCATCCGCCTATGACATCTTACCCATCCATCGGACTGATTACACATACTATTCCGAGCCATCACGCTGGAGGCATTCCCCATAGTGTCTTGTCGAAGCAGCTCAAGTTCCTGAAGAGGACCAACAACAGTTTAAAGCCGTATTACATTTTTCTTACACCCTTTTCCCATCTTTAACCCATTTATGTATTACTTTTATTTATTATAGTATATATGAATATAAATAAATGCTTGTTAATACATGGAAAAAAGTCTAAATATATACTGTACGTGCGGGTTTATATATACCTGATAAATATATACAGTAAGCATATATAATATATAAACAAAAAACTTTTATTTTGGATGCAGTTAATCACAATCTATCGTTGCCCGGCACTAAAAAAATAACACATTCATTTGGTGGCTTGGTTATTTTGTTGCCTGAATATCAATAATTCTTTAGATTTTTTTGTTATTGAGACCAGCCTTAAAGTTTAAACTGTGATTCTCTCACAATTACTACATGGCCAGTACAGTCCAGCTTTAGCTGTAGAAGTAAGCCACGTGTTTCTGTGATCGTTACAGTGAAGAAGCCGGATGGTGCTGCGGCGATGGAGATGCAGCCCTTGAAGAGCGCAGAGGGTGGAGAGGCCGATGACAAAGAGAAAAAGAAAGCCAACGTCTCCAAGAAAGAGAAATCTGTTCTGCAGGGGAAACTGACTAAGCTGGCCGTGCAGATCGGCAAAGCAGGTGCTCTGTGTTTTCAGAGTTTTCTGTTTCATCATTGCTGTGGAGCTCTGTGCGCTAACACAGTGTTTGGTGTGATCTGGTCCTCAGGTTTGGTGATGTCTGCCATTACAGTCATCATCCTGGTGCTTTACTTTGCAGTCGATAACTTTGTGCTTCAGAAGAGGCCATGGCTGCCGGAGTGTACGCCTATCTACATTCAGTATTTCGTCAAATTCTTCATCATCGGTGTTACGGTGCTGGTGGTGGCCGTTCCTGAAGGCCTTCCGCTGGCTGTCACCATCTCTCTGGCCTACTCGGTGAAGGTAAACCTGTTCCACATGAAGAACTTTTAGACTGTTACAAATTTAGATCTGGTTTAATACTTTTACATTGCATAAATCTAAACTGATTTCACACACACAGTGTAAAAACATTTGATTGCCAGAATAAAGCTTCCTAAACCTGTCCTGGAGGACCCCCTGCACTGCACATTTTGCATGTCTTCCTAATTTGACACACCCAACTTAGTTCTTGCAGTCTCTACTAAAGAGCTGATGAGTAGGATCAGGTGTGTTAGGTGAGGGAGACATACAAAATGTGCAGGGCAGGGTGTCCTCTAGGACAGGTTTGGGAATCACTGATCTAAAGAATTAGAAAAAATGTAAGTACATAGAAAAAACTGTGCGGTATAAAACTGCAATTTACAAACAGAAAGACTGTTTCGGTTTCAAGCATATGATGGAAATGTTACACCCATAATGTGATGCTGTGTGTCGGCGCTATGACACCAGAACAATAAAACACATTACAAACCAGGTATTTGTTGATGGAGTGGAGAAATAATTACTGATGATCATGACTTAGTTCTGTCTTTTTACACGTGTTGTTGCATCACGCCTCGTAAACATAACACCATGTCTGCATTCATGATCAGAGAAACAACAAGCACTGCCCTTCACCACTCAAAACTCACGTTTGAATAGTAAGTAGCAGCTTCTTTTAATAAGAAAAGCTAACTATTTTGAAGGTCGTGAGTCATCAGCAGCAGACTGTTCTTGCAGAGGTAGTATTGCCTCCCTTTCTAGTCTCTGTGCAAAGCCAGAATGGACTGCTCTGTCAGGTTCAGGAATCAGTCCTCCGTAAATGTGCTGAACACACTCCAATATTTGTGTTCAACTGTACACAATTGAAACACAATTTAACACTGATTTCTAGTTGTATCCTCTTTTGGAAGCACAAACAAAGTAGTTTGACTTTCACAACGACACACAGTGTCTCCAGAACATGGCGCCCTCAACAACACTACAGCCAGAATAGCTCCGCCTTCTTTCTTTCTGTAAACAATTGGGCGGTGTAATGAAAACATGCCCCCAACTTTGTGATGTAGTAAAGTAGGGGTGTGATTAAATGAGCCGTTTTAAGGGGCGATTTGAAATGGCATCACATGACCTTTTTAACAATGCACACTGCTACTTGTTTTGTACCTTTAACATATTGTTGACAATCATCTAATAATAGAGGTGGAAAAGAATGCCATGTGAAGATTCAGATGTATAAAGTATATCACACAAACACAAAAACATAATAATGATAACGCACAAAACTTCACTAAGCATATCATTCCAGAAGTCTTGTGGTAACACACACTGAAATTAGCAAAATTCTTTATCCCTGGAGAGATCCCCCAAGCTACTGCGCTTTGCTGCTCCATTACACAATTAATGCATGAACTTCACCTAACACTTGAAAGCTTCTTCAGAAAACTTTCCAAAGTCTCCTTTTCATCCTAAAATATTCCAGCATAAACCAGCAAAGATTACTAACTAGTCCACATTTTCTGTACAGAATTTTCAAAAGAGAAACCAAAACAGCAGATCACATGATCTTTTTAACAATGCACACTGCTACTAAAACCTGTTTTGTACCTTTTACATATTGTTGACAATCACCTAATAATACAGGTGGAAAAGAGAATGCCATGTGAAGATTCAGATAAATAAAGTACGTCACTCAAACACAAAAACATCATAATGATAATGCACATAACTTCACTATAAAACAGAGGATGTAACATACTGTACAGCACAACCCAAATGTACATAACTGATGACAAAAACTATTGTGAAACATGATTACTTAAATAAAATGCTTTGATTTAATTTAAATACTGTTTAAATAATAAATTAAAAAAATCTCTGGATCTAATACAGACACAGTACAGATTGACTGGATACAGAAACTGTTTTTCTTGATTTATTTTTGATTATTATTATTTACAATATTTTACAGTTACACCCCTTTTTATTTAAAATGATTAATTAATTGTATTTATTTATTTATTTTTACACTATGGACAGAAATTATGGGCATCATTGCTCTTAATAGTTTTAAAATGCTTCATTTTTTTTTTTTTTTTTTTTTGGGTGAAATTTTACCCCATTCCAAAATGACGCACACTTCAAGACAAAATTGCAGTCTAATTCATGAATGATTATTTTCAATATACCTGTTATATCAGTTGATATTTTAATCCCTATCATATCAGATAAAATGTTTATGTTTTGTTTAAATTTGGACTTTTTTTTAATACAATTACATGATCCTTGTTCCCTATCAGGAACTCGAGCTTCGTCGAAACGCTATGGGAACGCCTCCATCGTGACGGCTCTGAATCGTGTGTAAAACCAGCCAATCGTGAGATAGGACTTCATCAGCGAGTGACGTCACCGGCCAGGAAGCATAAAAGCACATGGAATGCCGGCCGGCAAACCAGCTTCAAACATTAAGCGAAGCGCTTTGTGTCATACGTGTGTGTCTCAAAAGCCAAATACCTGTCAGAAAATTATTCAGAAAGACGTATTACTAAAGTGAGAGATAGGATCAGGCTAAGATATAAAGAAAAAGAATGCCAAAACACGTGGAGAAAAGAAAACGGGGTGAAAGCAGCTCGCAGAGCTACAATGTGTGTGCACCGCCTTGTAAGCGCAGCATATTGCCTAATGGTAACCATAAGCTCTGTGTAGTCTGCTTGGGGGCAGCACATGCAGATGCAGCTCTCCAGTCAGATAATAAGGAGAGCTGCAAGCATTGTGAGAGGATGCCCCTGCATATGCTTCGCTCCCGGAGGGCTCTTTTTGACAAAGAGGGAGCTTTCATAAGCGTTCCCCACGGCGCTGGTCCCGCTCGTGCCGAGGCAGAGCGGAGGTGGTGTTCGTGGTGTTCGCAAGCCGATCTCGATTGCGTGGAGTCAGAGACGGATGAGAGCCTATCTCGCTCCTCTGCATCGGGATCGGTTGCTAGCCAGACGAGAAGTTGGAGTGCGCAGAGGAGACTTCGGTTTCCTCTTCACCCCAGTATGAGGAGCTCTTGGAGGTGGTTACTCGTGCTGTAGCTAAATTAAACGAGAGCCCCACCTCAACATCAGGCTGGATGGCAGCGCTCTGTCGCGGGGTCGACCAAACAGAAAGACTAAAGAGTCCTCTTTAAAGAAAAAAGGCAGCAGGCCCTGCAGAAGAAGAAGAAGCCCTGAGGGCAATGTCTCAGGGCTTCAGAGGGCAGCCCCTGCCGGGAAACGGCACACTTCACCCGAGGGTGGGATGTTCGCCCAGACTCTCTGCCATCAGGAGATCGCCCCGAGAGGCATCTCTGGCGGACATCTCCCCAGCCCGACATTCGCATGGGGATGAGATGTTCGCCACCAGGCTCTCAGGAGGAACAGGCCGCAGCTGCACTCGAGAGTGGGCTGCGTCATGGCATTTTGCCTGCTCCTCCACTAACCTCAGAGGCCAGCCTCGAGAGGCTGGTTCCATTAGTAGATCTTTTAGCAGCGTGGAAATTACTGCCAAATGTGTCTCAATTGGTCCTGTGTACTGTTGAAAAAGGATACAAAATTCAGTTCGGGCGATCCCCGCGCGCTATTCGCGGGGGTGCTTCCCACTATTGTGAATTCAGCACAGGCTCTGGTGATGGAACAAGAAGTAGAAACTCTTCTGAGGAAGGAGGCCATCGAGGTGGTCCCTCCTCACGAAAAATAGCACGGGTTCTACAGCCGCTACTTTATAGTTCTCAGAATTTTGAACCGCTCAGTAATGAAACTGAAGTTCAGAATGCTTACTATAAAGCAAGTCGTGTCACAAATCAGGTCCGAGGACTGGTTTGTGACGATAGATCTAAAAGATGCGTACTTCCACGTATCGATCCATCCTTCTCACAGGAGATTCCCGAGGTTCGCTTCCCGGGGGCGAAGCGTACCAATATCGGGTTCTCCCCTTCGACCTAGCACTCTCACCCCATACGTTTACGAAGTGTGTGGATGCAGTGCTGGCTCCACTGAGACTCCAGGGCATCCGCATACTAAATTATATTGACGACTGGCTGATTTTGGGTCAGTCAGAAAGCGAGGTGTGCAGACAACGAGATGTCGTCCTCGCTCATATGAAACGGTTGGGGTTGAGATTGAACACCAAGAAAAGTGTGCTTTCTCAACCACAGAGGACCACTTATCTAGGCGTGGTGTGGGATTCTACCACGATGCGGGCTCGTATGACACCTGCTCGGGTTGCTTCAATCCACACCGCAGTCGCGAGAGTGAAAGAAGGCCGGTCACTCACTGTAAAACAGTCCAACTGGCGTCCAACGTGATACCTATTGGCCTGCTATACATGAGACCCTTAAAGTGGTGGTTCAGAAACAAAGGTGTAGCCCTGAGGGGAAATCCTCTTTGCATGATCAAAGTGTCACGCCGTACGTGCCGTAAACATGTGGAGAGAACCTGCGTTTCTAAAACAGGGCCCAGTGCTGGGAGCTCCGACTTGCCGCCTAGAGCTAGCGACGGATGCGTCCCTCACTGGTTGGGGAGCGATCATGAGTGGTCGCTCAGCCCGAGGTCTGTGGGGAAATCGCCATCTTACTTGGCATATAAACCATCTAGAGGTGCTGGCAGTGTTCCATGCACTCACAGATGTAAGAGATAGACACGTGTTAGTGCGCACCGACAACACGTCAGTCGTTGCTTACATAAACCACCAAGGAGGTCTGCGTTCGCGCCCCTTGTACAAGCTGGCGCACAAGATCCTTGTGTGGGCCCGGGAGAGGCCCCTCTCACTGAGAGCCACCTATATTCCCGGGCATCTAAATGTAGGAGCAGACATCCTGTCGAGACAGGGGCCGAGGCCCGGGAAATGGATGCTTCACCAAGAAGTGGTGGAGCAGATCTGGAGAGTATTTTACAGAGCAGAGGTGGACCTCTTCGCGACCAAGGAGAATGCGCAATGTCCCCTTTGGTACTCTCTAGTTCATCCAGCTCCACTGGGGCTGGATGCCATGGCACAGAGTTGGCTGAGGCTTCCTCTGTACGCCTTTCTCCCGATTGCTCTGCTCCCAGGAGTTCTGGAGAGAGTGTGCCAGGATGCGGTCAGACTACTACTAGTAGCGCCGTTCTGGCCAGGCCAAGTATGGTTCTCAGACCTAGCATCCCTCCTAGACGGCTCTCCATGGGAGATACCGGTCAGGTCTGATCTTCTCTCACAAGCGGGGGGCACCATTGTGCACCCGTGCCCGGAGTTGTGGAGGCTGAGAGTGTGGCCTCTGAGGGGGCACAGTTCTTAGCAGCTGGTCTTTCAACCGATGTGGTAGACACCCTTCTCCAATCCAGAGCTCCATCCACGAGGAAACTGTATGCCTTGAAGTGGACACTTTTCACTTCTTGGTGTAGAGACCACCAGCAAGATCCAGTTAACTGCCTGGTTGGTACAGTGCCGGAGTTCTTGCAGAGTAGATTCTCTACTGGGGTCACCCACTCCACCTTGAAGGTTTACGTGGCTGTTCTATCGGCCTACCACTCCTCTCTGGGTGAGCAGACACTGGGTAGAGAATCCCTGGTCATACGTTTCCTCCACGATACATTGAGGTTGAGGCCTCCGGTACGTTCCTGGGTTCCGACCTGAGACCTGGCTGTAGTGTTAGAAGCCCTCTGTGGGCCGCCATTTGAGCCCATAGAGGAAATCTCAGATCATCTTCTAACGATAAAGACCACACTTTTACTTGTATTGTGTTCTCTGAGGAGAGCAGGTGACCTTCAGGCCCTCTCAGTGGCCCCTACCCACTTGGACTTGGCGCCAGGCATGGCCAAAGCCTTCCTGTACCCGCGAGCGGGCTACACGCCCAAGGTACCTATGGTCACACCACAGCCAGTAATACTGCAGGCCTTCAACCCTCCTCCCTTCAGGGAGCCCGGTCAGCAGAAGCTAAACTGTATGAACTGCCCTGTGGAAGAAGTCTGAGCAGTTGCTTGTGTGCTTCAGACCACCCAAAAAAAGGTGTCCTGTGACTAAACAGACTCTATGCAGATAGATAGTGGATGCCATTAACACCTTTTACGAGTCCTCTGGTCTCCCGCCAAGGCTAGGAGTCAGAGCGCACTCAACACGTGGTGTGGCGGCCTCGAAGGCCCTGCTATCAGGGGTCTCCATGGCCGACATTTGTGACGCTGCGGGATGGTCCACCCCTCATACTTTTGTCCGTTTTTACGGTTTGGACTTGCGAGCCACTCCCGGCTCTTCTGTCCTTGCCTAGCTGTGCACAAAACACACACTTGGCAGGGAACTTGAAAGTCTGGTGGCGTGGGCATCTAGTTCCCATAGCGTTTCGACGCAGGTCGAGTTCCTGATAGGGAACGTCTCTAGGTTATGTATATAACCCTAGTTCCCTGTGGGAACGAGACGCTGCGTCTCGAGGCCACACTTTCGGCATCCCCTGCCGGCGCTCTGCTGTATGACAGGAGCTGCCAGCCGGCATTCCATGTGCTTTTATGCTTCCTGGCTGGTGACGTCACTCGCCGATGACGTCCTATCTCACGATTGGCTGGTTTTACACACGATTCAGAGCGGTCACGCTGGAGGTGTTCCCATAGCGTTTCGATGCAGCGTCTCGTTCCCTCAGGGAACTAGGGTTACATACATAACCTAGAGACGTTTGTGTTAAAAGGTTAGAAGATTATTTATGTAGATGAGTTCTCATATAGGTTGTGTACAGTGCAGTTTTAAGACATATCCAGATGTTATATTGGCTAGTTATCTGTACAATTTGTGTGGTTACATCAAATTTAAATTAATGATTTCTTTTTTTTTTTTCTGTTTGTGCTGATAGAAAATGATGAAGGATAACAATTTGGTGCGCCATCTGGATGCTTGTGAGACCATGGGCAATGCCACGGCTATTTGCTCGGACAAGACTGGCACACTGACCACCAACCGAATGACAGCAGTGCAGTGCTATGTGGGTGATGTCTATTACAAGGAGATACCAGACCCCAGCTCCATCACACCAAAAACTTTGGAAATGCTGGTCAACGCTATATCCCTCAACAGCGCCTACACTACTAAAATACTGGTAAGACATAGAAACCTTCATGCTGTTTGGCAAACACTGGTACTATCTAATTACTTCTCGGCAACAATAGAGTTTAATGTTAATGCACTCCCTAGCGAAAAAGTTGCACACTAATATTTGTTGGACCTCCCTGATATTTGACTGCATTGTGCAATAATTGCAGCACAATATGTTTCCTAAGAAACTTCCACATTTTGATCCAGATGAATCTTAAAATGTTCAGGTAAGCAACACAATCTTAAGTCTCTCAGCTTTCACATTTTTTAAGAAATTTAAACAGTAAATACATTTTTGTATTTTATTAATGTGTTGTGACAGATCACTTTGTTGTCTTAATTCAGACACATAAACCAATCATCTTTTCATATTTAATAAAAGCATCAAATAAAAATGTATCAATATCAGAAAGCATTTTATTTCAGAAGCGGAACGCACCATATTAAGTGTAAGTCCTGTCCAATTTAAAGGTAAGGCTAGATGACATACAGCTGCGGACGGCTACTGTCGGGCGAAGTTTACAGGATTTTGTCCACAGAATGAAAAGAGCACATGTTTTAGCATATTATTTTACACTATCAATATACATATAAGTTAACTTTTAGTATAGTTGCAGTAAAAGCTAAACTAATTATGTAGTTGGACTCAAAAGTCCAATTCAGACTGTCAACCCAAATCTGATTTTTGTGCAAACCCAAATTGAAATCTGATCTTATTTAGATAGTCTGAAAGGCAATGAACTACATGTAATCGGATTTGTTTAAATCTGGTTCGAGCTACATTCCCATGTGTTTTGGAATCCTATTTAAATCGCATTTCTGGAAATCTGTTTCAGTCTGATTCGTCAGATCGAATTTAGATTAGATTTTTTAAAATCGGATTTGAGCTGACAGTCTGAATGAGGCTAAAGTTGCACTTAAAAGTACATTTTCATATACTAGAAAGTGGACCAATTTTTATCCGAAGGAGTATTAAAATAGTACACTTACAAGTATACTACTTGTACACTGATACTTGTATACTACTACATTAAGTATACTTAAAATATACTTGAACTTTCTGGTAAGGGGTGCTTTTCCATGCTGAACCAACACAGTCTCACGACCAATTCGGACATATTTTATGAGGTGGCTGATTCTTGCCAATTTGAACAACCTCCCTCATATGATTTTGTAAGATTTGTCTAAACCCCGGTGATGGGTAGGTTTAGGGACAGGGTTAGGCATAAGTAATTAATACAAATTCATACGACTCGGCAACTCATAAATTATCTATGATTTAGCAAAAATAATATGAATTCATACGAGTGTGGTCATTCGAATTTGAACGAATTAGCCACCTTGTAAAATATGCATGAATTGCTGTGAGATCAGGCTAGCACAACATACCTTACACTGATGATCTTACATTGCTGCTGGATTGTCCAGCAGGAAGTCCTTGTAAATTTACATTTAAGGGAATATTGTGCTCTCAGGTACAACGGCAAATTTGCACAATTAAATGAAACTTTTAGCTCTTTTGATATAGATGTAGGATTCATAATTGGAGCAGTTTTGAAGCATGTCTCAGTAGTCTAAGCAGCTGGTGCTCAGCCACGAAAGAGTTGGTGTAATCCTGAAATCGGAGTAGGACACACAGTACAGGTGATGCTGCTGGCATGTACACTGATATTTCAGCCGGTACTCTGAGCTCTGCAGAGACTTCCTGTCGCTCTAATCTCAGGTTGCTTCTACCACCTGTTCCATCAGACCTTCTGGTCCTGATTGGAGAGGTCAGGTCTGACACTAATGTCTTGTTCCCGGGCTCCCATCAATTCTTGATTGGAGGTTACATGTCCGTGTGTGTGTTTGAGGACTGTTCGGTAGGTCATCGGCTGTAGGCTTTGGATTCTTAGTTACTCCAAAGACAGATGCAGTTAGCCTTTTTTCAAAGCTTTTTCAAAGGTCTGTTTGAGCCCACAGTATCAGATAGCAATTAACACATTGTTGCATGTGTTTCATTCATGCTTGATGTGTTTTCAATTGGCTTCTGCTTGGAAATCTAGGAACGGCTGCTTTCAGTGACTCCACACAGGTATTCTGGTTTCTGTCATCCAGATGATGAACGGCTCTATGAATAGAACCATATGATCAATGTTCAAATGCCTGTTACCTGTAGAATAAAGGTATCATGGTGCGTGAATATGGACATCATTCAGTACTGTGGTACGGCATGTTCAAGGATGTCATTTGTGGTCCCTACTCCCAGCCAGAACCAAACCGGAATGTCTTTACTGTAAGTCAAGACTGACTTGGCAAAGCCACATCCTCCTCTATAATGTATATTAGGAATGGGAGACTTTACTGTCATACGGAATTTAATTCCATTCCTGATCAAAGACACCTTTCTGTGATGCTGCTTTATGTGAAGCAGCATTGTGTCTGAGTCCAAGTCTTTATCAAGTCGAGTTCAAGTTCAATTTTTGGGACATTTATTAATGTCTCTATGTTGTGTGATCGATAACATCTGAGCCTGTGCCTTTAATTATTCAAACACTCCTGCCTGCATTTTTCAAGCAATCCTAAAGTCTTAGGTTTAATTTCTCAGGTGTGCTTGATTAGGGATTGAGTTAAAGAAAGTTTTTGACCCCTAGTTTTATTATCTATCACTTTGACAAAACGTCTGCTCATCTGCTACTGGTCATATGTTAAGTTGGGGTACTTTGTGCTCAAAATTTGAAAACCAGTGCAATTCTGAATGTATTATTCAGGTAAATTTAAACTCAAACTTGATTTGGACTCTTTTCAACATGAATGATAAAAGTAAGAAACGGCATACGTGTAAGACAACAACATTAATAAATGACTCAATTGGTAAGGACTTGGACCCAACCCTAGTTTATATGCCGGAAAGAATACTGCCCTGTGAGACTTCTCTGCTATTTTGGGAGCAGTTTTTTCATTGTGCACATGACAAGGTGAAATATCTCCCTGTCTCGTGTTTGATAAGTTGTGACTCATATTGGGCTAAGTCGTTTGTCCGGCTGCAGCCGCACCATGTGGCTCAGGGTCTCTGCCAAAGTCTCTCTGCGATGCCTCGGACTGCCACTCATTCATTTCAGCCAATCAGCTTTGGCACAGCATTCAGCTCACAGCCGGGACGGGGCTGTCACTGTCTGTGTAGGTAACACTGAGAAATCAAAGAGGTGCTATGAGGATGACCTTCTAGCGGACACAAGAGGGCATCCGTGGCTCCTGCAGCGAGAAGGAGAATAGATTGAGGGCCCGTGTGGAGCGCAGGAGCAGAATAGGGCCGTAAAAAGGAAGTAGTGCTGCCAGTGCATGTTTTGCCATATGCCATGGTTCATAGGAGTGCGTGTTGACCAGGGAGAAGACAGCTGTTCAGGAGAGCTTTGTGTGCCAGCGCCTCTCTGAGGGGTGCTATGAAATCCGCATCAAATGCATGAGCAGTCTTGAATGACCCAGGTGAGCAAACACGAGGTACTTTTTTAATGTAATTTCTTTCCCTGAGGTACACTTAGCAAAGTTAGTAAAGTTCTTGTGGCAAAAATTAAATTTATAATTCCGCTTTTCCACCCTCTTTCTGTTTTGGGAATTAAATTGTCTGGTTTCGATTACCCAGTAGGCCATTGATGCATAAATAAGCCAGTCACAGTCTGATGCTAGAAAGTTGAAAGACATTAAAATAAAAATGTGTAACCTGTACACTGGCTTTGCTTGCTGCAATTTACAAGCCAACAGAAATTGCACTGCTTGCACATTGTGGGTCATCTTGCATAGTGCAGCAGTGAAACTAGTCCAGCCAAAACTAGCTATGAGAAACCCTGGAAAAGTACATCAAAAAAGTTATTTCACAATCAATATCTGCCTTTCAACATTCCTTCTCATCAATAAATAAATAGATAATGAAATCAAAATCCCTGAAGTAATACTCGCTGTGTAGTGTTTGCTTTTGTTCAAGCAAACCGAGGACAATGAGATTTGAATTGGTTTTGTGATCTGAAATTTTTATGGCCCTTTTGTTTCTTTTAAGCTTTTTCAGACTTTCATACTGTATGTTCAGTATATGGAGACAATTATTCTTTGAAAGACAAATTGGATCACACCCCTTCATGGAGTGGGATTGCAAACTGATAGCAGGAAAAACACGGTGTTAAATTTACAGTATGAAGACCCATCCTGCTCAGCACGGGTACTGTTTTCTGTTGAATACAAAGCATCTTCAGAGCATTGTTTTAAATGAAGGCAAGAAGGTAGAGGCCAATTGCAATTTAATATGCTTGAAAGAGCTTGTGACGTAGTGATTCTAGATAGGCCTGTAACCCCAATCACGCTTCACAGAACGATGCAAATACAAAATAGGCTCACTTTTACAATAGAAAAAAAAATATTTTTAATGTAACTCAAAATGGGACTCGTTTCTTTTTTCTTTTCTATACCTTGCTTATTCAAGCATATCAACGTG
>JAUMHG010000007.1:100129-122351 GCA_032359395.1 Enteromius anoplus | reverse complement strand
TGTTTGAGAGAAATGGTAATATTGTGTATCTGGAATGAATTTTAGATCTTTAAGTCCATCTCATGAAAAATCGGAGCCGAAACAAAGGTGTTGCATTTATATTTTTGTTGAGTGTAGATATTTGGATGTGCACAGCTTTTTGCATTTCTTACATAAATAATTCCATTAAGTCATTATTAATTATAATTTAATCCCAATCAGATACAGATCACATTTATATTTCAGTTTGGACTGATTCAGAAGCTTTGAATGAATCCTTCCAGACATTAACACTACCCAGACTTCACTTCACAGATCAGTGTCAGGAAGCACACAGAAAAAAATGCAACCTGGAGCAGAACAGATGAAGTGAGAACTTCCTCAAACCCTTTAGAAGATCTGTGTGAGAAACATTAGAACTAAAACAGATTCAGGTGTTGTGAAGGGTTAGTCATGCTGCTCAATCACGACGATGATCGTCTCAGCTCACGTTAACTGTTTATACTCTATAACCCTTCAATGTAAAACAACAAACCTGTCAAATAATACTTGAAAAAGGCAGCTGTGCTTGTCAGAGTATTACCATCAGAAATATGGCACAGTTTACGGTACAGTTAACATGTGAAACTGAAATAAAGCAATAAAAATTAATTTAACAAAATTAGGAGTACAAAACTCGTAAGATATTTTAACAAAAACATCAAATCTGAAATAAAGTGGAGGGAATTTTGGGAATGTCATTTCATGGTTATTCACTGAAAATTAGGGTTTTTCTTTTCACTTCAAAACAAATTACTGTAGTATTTTTACTGATAAATTCACTGTCATTTTTGAGTTACTGACTTGATCCCCGTTCACACCAGGATAACAATAAAGATATAGTTTTACGAATCGTTCTCAATGTTAATGAATAGCAGCACAACTGTAACGATAAAGACACAGAGAAACTCCCTTCCATAAGCCAGCTCTGCTCTGATTGGTCAGTTGGCCAAGTCTGTTTTGATTGGTCACCCCAAACAGATTTTTCACAAGGCTTGACTTTGTTGAATAAAATCAGGTAAATAAAATCACTGTTTCTTCAAGAAATGTTGTCATTTTTATTTCATCTTGCATGTAATGTCTGATAGATAGTTTGCCAGCGTTACCAGGGAAACCTATTCCTAACCACGACAACAGTGCCTCCCGCTGACAGAAAATGAATTCACATATATAAATCTAACCACTGATTCTATGATTCTATGGTCCTCCTGAGGCAATACATATAAAACACACTTGCTTTCACTGTGTCTTCTCGACATGATGTGAACACTGACTAGCAGAAGTGTTTGTGGGCGGATCAGACTCGACTCTTTCTGTTGAGAGACAGTATCTTTCTACTTTTTTGAGACATTACAGCCACATTACAAACAGCTAATAAACCCATATTACCTGCTTCCATTAAACCCAACCAGAATCTTCTCTCTTCTCTTTAGAGCAGGCCTCTCTGTGGTGATTTGATGAAAGTCGTTTCTCTTTGTTTTAAGCTAAAGTTGTTGCACACAGACACACTGAAGCTCTGGGTTGATCTAAGCAGTGTATTGTCCTGAAGATAGATCCTGGATCTGTTCGATGCCTGTGGGACATCTGGAAACACATTCAGCATCAATTGTGGGCCTGTTAGTCACGGTGATCGCGGTGTTCTCGTGCCGCTAGATTTGTTTTCCCACCGGGGACAGCGATGAGGGACACATCTGACAGCATAAAGACTGAAAACCACAGCACAACAGCTGAGGATGAAGCAGAGTCGACCCCCAGAGAAGAGACCTTCTGGAGCGAGAGTCGTAAACCCTGCTCAGACGACTCAGAGCAGTTATCTCATGATCCACGCTGGAGATCCAGAAGATGAACAGCTGTTTATCAGCACAAACCCTGAAATCAACCCTCAACCAGTGCCTGCAATTCAACTCTTTGGAGTTCCTTATAATTAGCATATTTTAATATAAATAGTCTTAATAAGCAATGCTGTTTCTCTTTTGAAACATGTTTTGTGGCAGCATTGTGAAGTGAAATGTTATGGCGTTAAAAATCAGTGTTTATTATCAAATATCATCTCATCGTGAATCAGAGAAACACTCATTTTTCTCTTTATTACAGGAAAACACTGAGGTCAACATTATGTAAACATGTGATGATAAAAACTTTATCATATAAACATATATTAAATATTCGGTTGTGTGTCTGTGTCTTTTTTCATATTATATTAAGATTACCAGATTTCTTAAGTGTTGAAAATATCACTTAATATATAAATTAACACACACTCTAGTTTTAATTGTTGTGGGTTCTTTATACAATATATATCAGGTTTAAATAAGACTCACTAAAAAAACACGCATTGTGAAAATGTTTAGAGTTTAAACCTATTATATACTTTTACCTTTTATACCTATTATATAATTTTATACATTTTATTTTATAAACCTATTATATACAATTTGACTTTACAAAGATAAAACAAACATAAAAGCATTTTAAACATTCTCGAACTGTATTTAACCCCCAGAGGCCCACGGTTGTAATATTACAACATCAGATTTAAGTCTTCTTCTTTTTAAAACCACATATACATTACTAATAGGTCCTATTTGTTCAGTATTGGATGGTAAAATGTTTAAATAGGCCCATTTATCTGGCCATGAAGTCAAGCAACCTGGGAGCCTGCCACAGAGAACATCATCTTGTTGTTTTGAACAGGAAAAATCAAGACTCGTGTGAGTAAAAAGCTTTAAGTATTTTATTTATTTATTTATTTATTTTTTGATAATTGATATGTGTAGATCATGCAGATTTTATGACATTGTGGAATATACTGTTATTGTGAGATTTTGAGCTAGTTTTGTCCATGTTGTATTTTTACAACAGTGGGTCTTAGGGGAGCAAAAGTTGGGTGTGCAATGAATTTAGTAATGAATTCAGTTTCTTAGGATGGAAAGATTTATGTAGCATGATTTGAAATATACTATAGTGCTGGTTCTCTTTTTCCTGGGCTCTGCTTGGCTGCCCAAATAGCTGCTTTTTGAATGATGAGTTGAGAATGTTCTGGGAGGTGGGGGTATAAGTGCTTATAGCATGACAAAGGGAGCAACAGGTATACCTGATACAATTGCTGATCTCTGGAATGTGTGAATCTTTGGTGTTGGCATAGCTACAATTAATTTGCATGGCAATTACCTGGTCTGGAAACTAATCTGCTATTGTAACTTTTAGAATGCCTGAAACCAGGAAAAGCCACATCAGGTACAGTGTCCAGGATGCTCTTGAGGCCATCCAGAATAGAGAGAGTGACTTGGATCAAAATAACCGCTTTTGGGACTACCACAATTGAATCAAACAAATGAAACCTGCACATTTAGTGTGTTTTCTTCCTTCATGATTTCCACATACAGCCTAGATCCAGTGTTTTTAAATATGATATTCATTTTTGATAATAAATTGTTCATAAAAAATACTTTATTCTATTATACCAATGTTATTGTGTAGATAAATAAACTTCTGTTGGCCTTTATGAGCAGTAAAGTACAAATAAACTTTTGATTGTTAGTTACTAAAATGTCATAATTAAAAAAATAAAAACACTGATTTGTGCATCACAAGCCTCCTAGAACAGCATGCAAATGGTTAAACTTTTTTTTCTATATTTGGGTGTCTGGGGGTTAATGCTTGATTTTTACAGACTGCAATTTAAATGTTTTGAAGCGTTAAGTAATTTTATGTTTGTGCTTTCGGAAGTGACTTTTTGTTTAAGAAGGCCTGCATTTTAGGCTAACTTTGAGCACAAAGTGTGTGTTTGAAAATGTCATTATTTTTATTTATTTATGTAATGTTCATTATATCAGGCTATACAGTATACCTTCAGTCAACTGGGAAGTAGTGATGTGTGTGGCCACACTACTAGTTAAAATAATAACTAATCCCCGTAGGTTAACTAGCCCGCACTGGTTAAGGCTGAGTTCTCTCGGTGAAGTAGATGACCTGCTGCAGTGTCGAGGCGCCGGCCTGTAGCGCCCCCAGCGGACGCGCCGGAGAACCGCAGCCGTTTAACTCCTTCCTCGCCTGCTGTTTGTGTCCTATCGGTGGAAGATGGCGACCAGAGTCCTTCAGAGATCCTGCTCAGGCTTTTATCAGGCCAAACACGGACACTTCACCGCTGTTATCAGGTATGCTCGCCCTTTTGATCTCGATGAGGGGTTATAAACGCGCGAGCTGTGTGCTTTAGCGGAGCACGAGCTGCACGAGACTCTGTAAGTTGTAAAGCAGTGGCGCATTAGATAAACAGCAGACCACTAGTATTACTGCTAGCAGATATAAACCGACACTGCATTAAATGTGTTGATTGTAAGGAGTCAGTGCGGGTTTGTTCAGGTTTGCAGCGGGAATCAAAGGCGTTCGCACGCGCTGCTCAAGGTCATAACTCATAACTCAGCTTCCGTGCACTGATTAAGAGAAGTCTGTCACAGTCATCGATGTGATTGATCAATGATGCATGCACGTGTGAAATAAACACCTCGGTCTCTGACTGTACTGTGTTTCTGTGAGGAATAAGTGTTGCACGTGACAAACCAGACATTCACATCATCAGGAAGCTGAATAATCATCTCTCCACTGATGTCTGGTGTGTCAGGAGAGGACAATATCTGTCTGAGATTCAACGATTAGAAATCTGGAATCTGAGGGAGCAAGAAAATCTCCTTTAAAGTTGTTCCAATGAAATCTTTGGAATGCATATTACTTATCAGAATCAAGTTTGATATATTTACGGTAGGGCATTTATCTGCATGGAACATGATCTGTACTTGATATCCTGATGATTGTATGACCTGTGCTCCAGAGTCAGAGATGTGTTCTGTATCCGTGTAAATCGTTAGATCTGCTGTTGTTTCAGGGGTCTGTCGGCGTCTAATATCCGGAATCGAGAGGACAGCTGGTTTAAATCCCTGTTTGTGAGGAAGGTGGACCCGAGGAAAGACGCTCACTCACATCTCCTCGCCAAGAAAGAGGACAGCAACTTGTATAAGATCCAGTGTAGGTCGTGCGCTCTGCTGTGAGACGCCTCGGAGCTCGTGCCATGCCTTCGCTAACTCTGTTTTATTGCTTGTGTTGCAGTTCACAACGTGAAGCCCGAGTGTCTGGAGGCCTACAACAAACTCTGGTGAGCCTGCCTCTGCGTGGTGTTCATTACATCAGAGCAGCGGAGAGCGAGCTGGTGTGCCCGCTGAGCTTCAAAGCCAAAGATTTCTATTCCTGTCCTGTGTGTGAGGTCACTCCTCTCTCGTGTGTGTGTGTGTGTGTGTCGCAGTGATGAGGTGCTGCCGTCCATCCACAGAGACAAGAGCTACCCGTGTGAGCTGGTGGGCACCTGGAACACCTGGTACGGAGAGCAGGACCAAGCTGGTAGGACTGCCTCACATTCACTCATGGAGGTCATGGAGATAGCTCCAAGATGTCTTGAGCTACAGCTGTATATTACTGTTTCTGGAGCTTCATCATTAACACGGATTTCTAAAGATTCTATGAACAGAGCTACCAATCTCTGTGTACAGCAAACATCGTAGTAATGGTACATTTCATCCGCACTAAATTAAATTAAAACGTGTTTCGGAAGCAAAAAAGGTCACTGTTTTCAGATGGGTCATGTGTTCGGACACCGGTGTGTATTAATAAGATGAGAGTTAGATATGAGAATGAGATGTGACACACATGTGCCTCTGGTTCACTACGTAGTGCACTTGTGGCGGTACAGAGGAGGATATCCAGCTCTGACTGAAGTCATGAACAAACTGAAGAATAACAAGGTAAAGCAGTCTTACACAGCACAAGGCATTGTGGGTTTATGGTGTGGAGTAAATACTGAGCAGCACTGCTGTGTGTGTGTGTGGAGCAGGAGTTCCTGGAGTACAGGAATGAGAGAGGGAAGATGCTGCTGTCCCGCAGGAACCAGCTGCTGCTGGAGTTCAGCTTCTGGAACGAGCCGGTGCCCCGAGACGGACCCAACATCTACGAGCTGCGCTCCTACCAGCTGAGAGTGAGTCTGATGAAGATGAGAGTTGGTCTCTTCTCACCGGTCCTAACGCTTTCTGAACTCTACTCAGAGTGTGCTGTCTGTCTTGTTTCCTGCAGCCCGGGACCATGATTGAATGGGGCAATTACTGGTAAGAAAAACAGAAGACGTCTGATCGAACGTTTGGATTGTACAGGAAGTGTTTTACATGCATGCGCTGATAGAAAGTGCTGTGCAGTGTTTTCAAGCTCATTATTGAATGCAACTAAACAAGTTTTTTTTGAAGAGTATTTCACTGAACAGGCACAAGTGTTATGCCAGAGTTTATTTGCCTCTGCAGGTCTCACACATACAGAAGCGTTGCAGTCTTTAGATTCTCCTTAAGGCGTTTATGAGTTCAGATGTTGGGAAATGTAGTATTGTCTCTTGGTAAATTAGTAGTATATTTTTTGGCAACAGGACACAGTGTTTACAGACTACATATGATTCACTGATGGATGATTGGCTCAGTGCGAGTGTCAGAAAGAGCTTCAGGAAGCTTGAATACACTTTAGATCAAAGCCAAGTGCGTGAATGTTAAAGGGTTAGTTGACCCCAAAAATGAAAAAAATCTGTCATCAATTACTCACCCTCGAGTCTACCTTCGTTCATCTTCAGAACACAGATGAAGATATTTCTGATGATATCAGAGAGCGGTCTGTTCCTCCAGAGACAGAAACACAACTGAAATGATCCAGAAACAGTAAAAACATGTGACCAAGAGAACACTTTTATTTTTGGTGTTGTGATTCCCTCTGAAATGGTGGAAGTCACGGGAGAACGTCACAAAACTGAAGTCGATCCACTGATGACTTAAGGACTGTTTTACTGGAGTTTTTACTGTGTTTCTGGGATCATTGTCTATGGAGGGACAGACAGCTCTCTGATCTCATCACAAATATCTTCATCTGTGTTCTGAAGATGAACGAAGGTCTTATGGGTTTGGAACGAGTTATTAATGATGATGTGCTCTTCCTCAGGGCGAGAGCGATCAGCTACCGGCAGCACAACCGGGAGGCAGTCGGTGGATTCTTCTCTCAGATCGGAGACCTCTACATGGTGCATCATCTCTGGGGTGAGAATGACTCCCAGGAACACTTCTTCAAGTCACGTTTACAGGAGTTTCAAAGCAGCTTCAGCGATGCAGATCCTTCAGTTCTCTGATGTATGTGTTCTGTCCATGTGTTTCAGCGTATAAGGACCTGCAGTCCAGAGAGGACACGAGGAACGCTGCCTGGCAGCACGAGGGCTGGGATGAAGTTGTCTATTACACCGGTAAACACACATCACAGAGCACTTGAGCAAAAATATAGCACCAGTTATAAATGAACAAATAACTCCCATCATAAATTAAATGTTGATTTATAATGGATGAGTCTTAAAGCTGTGATGGTGCTAAAAAAAAGAGCATTATTTGGTGTAATGTAGTGTGTTTATGCGTTTTAAAGCTAAAAAACACATTATTCTCCACATCCTGTACAATATTGTTTCTCCTCTAAGCTCCTCTAATTTGTACAAAGCTCATCGTTCTAATAAAGCGAGGTGCACTGTGATTGGTCGAATACCTCAAGCGTCTGATGGGAATGCTCCGTCCCTTACCATAACGTGATGCTGCGTCCCGGCGCTACGACACCAGAACAATCAAACACATTACAGTGAGACATAATTACTGATGATCGTGTCTTTGAACACGTGGTGTTACATCACGCCTCGTAAACATAACAGCACGTCTGCATTCGTGATCGGAGAAACAACAAGCACTACCCTTCACTGCTCAAAACTCCCGTTTGAATAGTAAGCAGCAGCTTCTTTTAATAAGAAAAGCTCACTATCTTAAAGGTTGTGAGTCGTCAGCAGAGCCCATGTTCATGTGTTTGGTCAACCGCTAATATGGAGCTAAATGTGCAGTCGAGCAGTTGTTTGTGTCCCGCTCTGAAACAGCATGAAGGGTTGACGTCTGGTGGTACTGTTGTATTTTGACACGAGTTATTTGTTGTTTCCAGTGCCGCTCATCCAGCACATGGAGTCCAGGATAATGATCCCGCTCAAAGGATCTCCGCTCCAGTAACGCATCATTACGTCTCGTCCCCATGAGCTCCAGACCAGACCACAACATCGGACTCTTTCACATACAACACTCATTCTGAACATCTAAACTGTGTAAGAGTTGCGCCGGCAAGCCAAATTGAATTTGTTGGAGTGAAGGCAGTTCCTGTACGTTTTGAGGAGACATATCTGAAATCTGCTGGGTGCACGGATCCGTTTATTGCTAGGCTTGGGTCTGTTCAATAAAGTATCTTTGAAAAGGATATAAAAGAAAGTGCGTTGAATTAGAGCACAACACTTGTAGTTTGGTGGGCGATACTAACGTCTTTCATATTTCGAAACGAACAGCACATAACACCTTCGTTAACAGAAACCACTGTAAATGTGCTCGAGAGCTGCTGTCTATTCATCTATTTATTTATAAGCTGTAAATATAGACCTCACATGAAGAGGATAACACCCCAGAATCCCTCCTGCATACTCAGACCGATCCGGAGCTGGACGGGCCTCACTCGGGACAGGCTGTGTGCTGAATTACTCATTTTTAGTTAGTTGCTGTATTTTTATTCTGTTTCTACATAGATGTGCTTTTTAAATGCCTTTTTTTGTGTGTTGTGAGAAGTCTGCAGTTCCTGGATGAAGCGGTTTAGTTTGGTGCGATCGCAGCATGCTCCGTCTACTGTACACCGATCCGTCAGCGATACAAATCAGTACTGTAATAAATCAGAAATGATCATTCTGCCACACCGTGTCATGTTTATAGCTGTTACTGTTTTAATACCTGCACACTGATGTGAACAGCTGTTATCTTAAAGACAAACACTGTTAAGGCGTAAAACTGTTCTCCCAGACACGAGAGTTAAAACTCTACAGAAAACAGATCCTGAGACTTCTATAGAAACCGTTTCATTTCAATAATAAACTCTAAAAGCAAAAACGTTAAAAACGGTGCGATAGGTGACCCTAGGAAAGGCACGGGCACAGAGTATGCTGCGGTCATCTCTAGATCTTCTCCAGCTGTTTGAGCAGCTCGCCGAAGCTCGTCACGTACCACGAGGACTTCTCCTTCACCTGCTGCCGCACCACGTTCCCACCGAACCCGATGAAAGCGCTCTGAAAGAGACACAGGTCACACTAACACTGAGCAGCTAGAGTCTGCTGCTGTTCTTCATCATCATCTCTACACGACTGTCAGGACCAGTGGAAATGTCATCAATGGGGTGTTATTCGGGCCGAGGCCAGGCTTATTTCAGTTAAGACTTCATTTCAACCAAATCAACTGATTTGATAACACAGCGTCTCTGAATTCAATGATGAAATGCCTGATAACTGAGTGTTTAACCTTCATTATAGATTACTGACACTCTGTTCTCCAGTCGGACACTGTTCAGGACACAGAGTTAGTTGAATCAAGGGGACTTGACTTGACCAGATCTCATTACTAGCACACCCTGATCACATGTGAGTTAACCCCGTATTGACCAGACATGGATGTCAAGTCAGTCACAATAGTTATATTTAAAGCTATTATCGGCCAATTCTGAGATTGGCTCAATAACATGCATCCCTTCCAGTTTGATTACATTCTGACCAGTTACTTAAATAAATAAAAAAAGCCAATTTTCAAACTATTTTTTAAACCTTTACACATAAATGAGAGAAAGAATATATTATTGATTTACTGAACATTTACAAACAGAACAAAAACAAGGGGAAAAAGACATTACTGTGGCATTTATTAGCAATACTGACACAGCAGAAAACATCCATATTTGGTAACACTTCAGAATAACGTTTCTAAGGGATTAGTTAATGATGAAATGTTCACCTACAAAACATTCACAAATGATTAATAAGTGATTATTAATTTACAAGTCATTTACAACTTGTGGCATGTTGAAAAGCACAACAAAAATGTTTTTTTAGTTTAATAAAGTGTGTAAACCCTTCATCTCATTAGGACTGATGATTGTGTGCTGTGTCCATGTGTTTACCATCTTTACCCAACATATCGTCTGTCCTAATGAGATGAACATTTCATCATTAACTATTCACTTAGAAATGACTTACATCGGATCGTTATTCTAAAGTGTTACCCTTTATTTTATTACACACACACACACACACACACAGTACTATTCTACTCACCGCAGGAGGACAGGCCTCCATGTCCGTGGCTCCGTCTCCAATCATCACTATGTTCTGGAAGCTGTACTGCTCCTTCAGCGCACTGATGACTCTGCCCTTCCCGCCGGACTGGGCCGTGGGCTGGGACTCGTCGAAGCCGGCGTACTCTCCTGACGGACACACACACACACATCAGTCTGGACCTAACGCCATCGGCCCCGGAGCCGGAGGCAGCTCTTACCGTTGAAGAAGAACTTGAGGCGGTTTGCGTAGACGTGATGGAGAGGAATGTTGAGCTGCGACGCCACATGTTCAACGATGCAGCGGAAACCGCCCGAGATGAGGAAGACCTTCACGCTGCGCTGATGAAGCTTCTCCACCAGCTCCCTGAGCAGACAAACCATCATCAGAGATCTCCAGAAGCATGTGGATACACTCTACACAGTCTGCAGCGTGTAGTGAATGTAGTACCGAGCGTAGTGTAGAGTATGGTGTGTACACTGAGAACAGTCTTCGGTGTATAGAGTGCAGACCGAATACGTAAAGTGTATATAGTGTGGTTTGTAAATTATACAGTACACATTGTAAATAGTATACAGTTTACATAGTGTGTTATAAGGTTATACAGTGTATAATATATATATTTAGTGTAGTATGTAGAGGTTATACAGTGTACAGTAGGCAAAGTGTATATGGTCTATAGTTGAGCAGAGTATAGTGTAAACAGTGTGTATAGTAAAGTGTGTAGCAGCGTAGTATGTAAAGGTTATACAGTTTGATGGAGATTAAAGTGTGGTGTAAATTATATATGGTGTATAACATGCATACTGTATAAAGTGTACAGCAGGGTTCCTCAAATCTTACCCTGGAGGTCCGATGCGCTGCAGAGTTTAGATCTAACCCCAATCATACACACCTGAGCATGTTAATCAGTGTCTTAAGGATCATTAGAAAACACAGGTAGGTGAGTTTTATCAGGGTTGGTGCTAAACTCTGCAGTGCATCGGTAAGATCTGAGGAACCCTGGTGTACAGTGTGTCAAGTATGTTTAGCATATATAGTTTAAAGTATAGTGTGTAAAGGTTATACAGTATAAAATATATTAGGCGTAGTGTATACATTTATTTACAAAAACTGATAAATGATTTTATTAAAAAAATAACTAAACAATCACAAGTGGAGCGTACAATGAAAAAACAAGAGTTAGGAAATATGTTAGAAATTAAGTTTTAAATGTACTGTATGTGTGTGTGAATATATATATATATATTAGTAGTATATAAAGTAAAATAAAAAACAATGATTTTACACTGATTTTTTTTTACTTGTTGCTGAGGAATATAATGTAGTGATCCAGTACCTATGCTATTGTATTAAAGAACAGTGATTTGGAACTGCCTTGCACATTAAATGGTTTTAGCCAATCAGAATCCAGTATTCAGACAGACCATGAGTACAGTGAATATAGCGCATCACAGTGTATGACGTGTGTCTCATTAGCATTCGTCACTGTAATGCTTTGCTTAGTAACACTTAACTGTAATTAATGTTTTAGTAACTTAATGTGTTTCTCATTTTTAAAATAGTAATTCCAGCATAGTTCCTGCCACATTACACTACTGACAGAATGCAGTGTTTAATCATGCAGATTGTAAAGACACACACTGTGGAGTGGATTAGAGACCTGTCCCCCTGAGACACGACAGCAGAGCGGGACACGACGACACAGAGACTTGTGTGTGTGTGTGTAGGATGTGGGAGGATAAAATAATTAAAGAGACTCCCACAGAATAGAAATATCAAAACATACAATATAACTGACAAATAAACCATTATTCATCTATTACACAAAAGCAGCAAGCACTAATATGAGACTGCTGCGTTGAGAGATGTGTATGTCAGGAGTGCAGTGCTCACCAATCCTCTCATCATAACACACATATCGTAGACATGATGAAAGACCGATCATGCATGTACTGATGGTGTTATAACAGAGCTTTGTGAGACTGCAATGAACTGAGACTTCATCTTTTGAGAGATTATGAAAGCAGCGCTATTTGTAGGCATTCTAATGTGAT
Organism: Enteromius anoplus; assembly: GCA_032359395.1. Classification (NCBI taxonomy): domain Eukaryota; kingdom Metazoa; phylum Chordata; class Actinopteri; order Cypriniformes; family Cyprinidae; genus Enteromius; species Enteromius anoplus. The sequence continues at coordinate 110,045 of JAUMHG010000007.1, read as the reverse complement.
ACCTTTTAAAATAATCAAAACAGTAACAAGGTTACTTTTAAAAGGAGTAATCAGTAATGGAATTAGATTGTCAGAGTAACCGCCCAACACTGCTTTAGACGTGAACGCACAGTGTCTTTTGATTTCTCTATATATAGTGTTACTTCGGCAGTACTGTCACGGTAAAACAATCAAGGACTTGAGGATGCTCACTTACTTAATGCCTGGGGTCAGCTGCGGCGGGTGGTCAGTGATCAGTTTGTTGACTTGCTCCCTCGAGCACTTGATGATGGACAGGCGCTCACTCAGAGCGGTCTGGAACGAGACGGAGCCGCCCATGGCCCTCCGCGTCCTGCGAGTTAAGAAATCAGATTGCTTTCACAGCAACTAGTAAAGAAATGCATTACTTTTTCATTTAGAAGAGTTAAGAGTTACAGAGCTGGTGTTGAGAGAAACATCTTGAGCATGATCTTTCTGTGGTTCTTAATATAACATGTATTTATTTACTCATCTCACCTGCTCATCACACATTCAGTGTTCCTTCAAATGAAACTCAGAATATTATACAAACCAATAATGAAATATTAAATTAGAGAAATATTACGTATGTACTTAATCAACCAGTGTCTTTGTTAATGACCTTTGACCCCTAAAAATGTTATTCTGTCATTAATTCCTCACCCTCAAACTCAGAAGATATTTGTGATGATATCCGACATCGACAGCAAGGATCTTTGCGATGAAGGCTCAGAAACATAGCAAGTAAATTATTAAAGTAATCCACGTGACATCAGGGGTTCAAGCGCAACTTTACAAAGCTATGAGAACACCTTTTGTGCACAAAGAAAACAATAATAACATACTTTATTCAACATTTCTTCTCCCTGGGTTAGCGTCTTCTGCCCTTCTGAAGAGTACCCAAGAACCTTATCACCATAATCAGCACTCACATGCTAAACGCAAACAAAGCTCATTACTTTGTCTGATTTAATCAAAAATATCATGTTCTGATAACGAACTGAGATCGTACAGGTTCGGAACGACATGAGGGGGACTACTTAAAGACAGTTTTCATGTTTTGGTCAACTATCCCTTCAAAAAGTAACTCAAAGTAACGTAACTTCCTACATAAAGTAACGTGCATAGGGTGCGAAGCAACATTGTAACGCATTATTATAAAGTAACTTTACACTAGTTAGAACACTTGGTCATACACGTGTTTCATGTCGTGAGCAGCTTTACTGACATCTCCGTGACCGCGTCACCGACGCCGCAGAACTTGGCGAGCTCGTCGATGCCCTCCTCGCGGATCACGGTGCTGTCCACGTCAAAGCACACGGCGTCCGCGCGCCGGAAGAGCTCCTGCGTCTGCGCCGCGGTCGTCATGGTGATCACTGAGCGACAGGAAACAGGCGGTCATGAGAAAGAAAGCGACACACACAGCAGCAAACGAGAGAGAGAGCGCTTTACATCACAGTCTAAGAGCCGCAGCGATGCGTGAGTAAATGCGTTCATTCATCCGAACAAACCGAGAGCTGTTGCATCAGCCTCAGGCGGGGTGATGCAAGAAAACACGAGCACACTTTTACAACAAGTTACTCGCAAGAAGAATGTGACCGACTCATGCACGGTTTAGATAATATGCACTCACTTCAAATGCACGAGACTAGTTTCTGAGCTGTTACCTGAATGCAGGAGCGGGAGCAGGAGTCTTCCAGGCGTCTGAGAGGAGACCCGCGGAGCTCTGGACACTGCAGGAATCTGCCATTCAGCGCGTGTCTGAGACAGCCAATCACAGCACAGCCGCTCACGCACTCGCCGCTCTGATTGGTCAGGACTGAGATCAAACAGGAAATGCGACTATCACGAGTGTACTTTTTATTATCTTTATTGCACACGTTCTGTATGTAATTAAAACAAGTATCAAATATCCAATAAATACGAAAAACAATTATTGTCAGTTGGCTTTGATCCAAAGCGACACAGAACTGAGGACATCACAATCAACAATGATCAAGCGCTTGAACAAGTTTCAGTTATGTTAACGCTGTACACATAGCAAGGCTTTTTTTTTTATTATGTATATTAAATAAAAAATGTTGTGCTTTTTGTTAACTGTATAATAAATACAAAAATAAAATAAATAGAATACGAAAAGAGTAGAGAAGCTAGTTATTATATTAGTAAATGAACAGAGTTTAAAAGTCTAAAAGGGACAAGTTTTCTTAGACGAATAGAATTAGATTAGAGATTGTTAGAGTTAGATGATCAAATAAAGATGGAAAGGGTGTTTTTAGCTGATTCTTAAAGATGGCTAAGGACTTCTTACTAACCCTAACCCACAATTTAAAAATACTAAATGAGAGCTACTTCTAGTCCGTATGTAATTTCTAATCAGTTTCCAGTAGGCATGTTTTTATTCAGGTATAATGACGGAGGCTGGAATGAAGTAAATCCTGTCTCTTTCATCAGAGTAGATTACTCACTCACCGGGACCTGTTATGTAGAGGATCTTGTGCAATACTGTCTTTACAACCAGAACTGGTTTTCATAGTCTGCAAATCCAGGGTGTATCTGCGGGAAACACACACACACACACTCATCACAACACAGCTTTATAATGACTTGCAACCGAAGTAGTTTGCAAGTTTGTACTTGTTTATCCTACAGGGCTGTTGAATGCTTGAATCTGATTGGCTGATGAACGTTATATGGAGTGCTATTATTTCCTAAGAACCGCACGAAGAACGTAGTTCCAGCAGCTCTTTGACCGCATCACAGTCACTTCACCAGACGGTTTCTATTATTTCAAAGATATATATGTGTGTCTATGCTGAGAACAGCAAAATAACCAAAAACCACTACCAAACTAGCTAAACGAATAAATATAGTAATCAATATGATAAAAACGACCGCTCGTTTGCTCTCTCTCCTCAGAGACACACACATTAACATACTGACTTGATCCTTAACATCAATTTAAAAACAACTCGACTTCTCACGAGCGAGGTAAATCAAATCTTGTGATTCAAATATCTCACCATTCAAATGCTTCTTCCTATAATTGCAGCTTAGACCTCGCAGTTCAAGGTTTTTTTAATCATAAGTTCATGTAACTTAGTCAATCTTAACAACAATCCATGCTAATTGTAGACTGTAGTTGTCACTCAAACGTCTTTTAATCATAATAAAGCTGTTAATTCTTGAGTGGTGCACTGCAAAAATGCTTTTCTACTTAGTTTCTTGTGCAAATATCTAAAAATTCTTAAATCAAGAAGCATTTTCTTGAGAAGTAAAAATGATTGTTATTGAGGTTCTCAAGGGGACTGCTGAACAAATGGAATCTGCCCTAGTGACATCTTTAATTGAACATGAAATCCCATGGCAGCATGATGATGGCCTCCGGTAATGTGATGTGAAGAAAAGTACTACAAGAACCTCCTGCCGGGATACCTGTCGGCCAAAAACATACAAGCCTCTGTCTCAGTGTTTACCTCAACGTTCCTCTCATCCTCAAGGAGTAAGTGATGGTGTCACAGGTGTGTTTTCATATTAGATGAAATCAATGCAAAAGTGAGGGGTCACTCAGTATCTGGCCTTCTTCTCAAGTACTGAGGAGCTAAGCAGGGCCGGCCCGTGGCATAGGCAGTATAGGCAAATGCTAAGGGCGCCAGAAATGGAGGAAGAAAAAAGTGTCACTTCCACAACTAGTTGGTATTATGACTGTCACTACCCGATCCGTACCTGAAACCCGATTTGTCCTGCGCTTGCTTCCACTTCCGGTCTGGAGAAACACTTTACAGCTGTTCCTCGTATATATAATTAAATAAAAAAATACATATAAAATTAACATTTTGCAAACAACATCTGACTTTACAAAACAAATTAAGGAACAGTGTAAATTGTAACCGACTAAAACAATCTATTGCGATGGATCAAGTGTATTTTGAACAAAAAAAGTGTTTTAAAAAAAAAGTTAAACATAAATAAATAATTACTAATTAATAAAATACAAAATAAAAACAAAATAGTGATACAAATAAGGTTTTATATATATAATACTGTTGTCTTAATACTAATTATTCATAAAAGCAGTATAATTAGTAAAATAAATGTTAATTAATATAATTTCAATGATATACTATATCAGTAATAGAGTAATTAATTAAATTGGCACAATAAAATGTATTATATAAAATTGAATGTACAAATAAAATTTAGTTTACATTTGCCAGACCCCATTTGGTTAATCTAGATGTGGATATAAATGTTTTAGTCATCTAAAGATATGTTCTACTTAATTCAGCATGCTTTATAAAAATGTTTGCATTTAGGAAACACACAAGATACTTATCCATCCAATTCATTTATTCATAAATTATTTCCTTCCCTCCTTTATTCATGTTCTACTTATTTCACAAATGTCATCTGAAAAAACAAAACAAAAACATAATATTCATAATAGACACAGATGAACTGTGAAGGTCAGCAAGATGCGCTCAGGTAATAGTATTGTGATAAAATAATATGCATGCACAAAAGAAACCAAAACAAATACATTTGTGCCTGCATAGAGGTTCACAATGTGAAAATTTTTTCCCTTGTGGAAAGAACATAAGTTACTGAACATGCTTATTTCTAAATAAATACTTTTAAATAAGATATAACAGTATAAAGTACATGTCTTTGTGCAGCTTCCTCCACAATCTTGAGATTGGAAATTAATTACAGAACGATTACATTCCTGTGAAATCTATCTTTTTTTGTGTGTGCAGTTAATTCACCATTTAACTGTCACTCCCATTTGAAAATGCATTTTCCACTTTCCAACGCACTTTCTATTCATGTGAAAAACATTTTTAATATGATTTTGATATGCATTTTCCATGGTAATGCGATGCAATTTTACAAATGCAGTTTTATCAGGGTTGGAGCTAAACTTTGCAGGTCCTCCAGGACCGAGTTTGCCCTGGCATGTCTAAGTCCATTCCATCGCTAAACAGTTTTCTCATGATTAAATTGCAGTTAAAAGATTAAGACAATAAACATACACACATCTGATTCCATGCGCTGGCTTAAACCCAGACTCCAGAAGTCTTCTTGTGTGAGGCAAATTTGGCCTTGCTTAATGATCAGTTCTTCTGATGGACGATTTTTGTCCAACACATACTTTAACTAAAAATAAAGAATGTTTAACAGATTCATGATTATCATTTAAATAGGTGAACTGTCACAAAAACAAAACAAAGCAAAAAACACAATACTTACCAGTCCATCTTGAATAGGGCCCAAATCCTGCTCCCATCTTGCACCTGAACAAGTGTATGGATGCTCTCCCTGCCCTTTGAATGTTGAGTAGCAGTGGTCCTGGAGAAGGATCCTTTCAGCTGGTCCACCTGATGATACACAAATATCATATTCACAGGACGTTCTTTAGAGCTTCCACATATAGATAGGTCAGATCATAAACTTCCAGTTTAATGTCACGGTAAAGAAGTAGAAACTCGTAGGCAGACCCTCACAGAAACCTCTCGTTCTTGACAGAAACTAAGAAACAAAATAATTGCAATCATAGCCACTAATGAATGTGGCATTGACTTACATCTTCATGTTATTTAACAACATTTAAACCACAATTTTATACGCTGAATCTGGTAATCCCAGAAGAGTACCTATAGACACCTAATTGTATATTTAAATTCTTACAAATACAGATTATCATCACTGTTTAAGCTAATGTTAGCTAGCTAGCGATGTTATCTCGTAAACAACATTGTAATGGTATTCTCTATGATCGATAACCTGTCTTCATAGTCACAAACACATGTTAAATATTTATGATTTCTTAAATCCTCAGCTGTGAAATGAAATCTACTTCATAAAGATGATATAAACAGAAGGCCAAAAATTTGTGTACCACAAAACTTTTTTTAAGATGAAAATGACATAAAATTAGCGTTATATCCGGGAAATGACAGACCATGATTACTCATCAGCTCAGTTGTCATTTCAACTGCCTAGGTTTATAACTTCTTATTTTAGGATTAATTAAATATCTTTTTTATCTATTTTTAGTATTTGACTGTAGTTACGTAAGCCTAAAGCATTCCGGCCAAGATACAACCATAAGGAACAAGGTTTAATCATTACAATGTAACAATGAGTGAGTGACAGTGACTTCACACCAAGGTTCTATTGCTTCTATAACTAGAGAGTGATAAAGCAAAATCATAGAAGAAAAACTCATAGGTATAATTCTGACACACCTTTATTATTTCAATACAAACCGTTTCATTGAGAAGTTTCATCTTATTGACTCTGGTGTCAATGTCATCTTCAGGGTCAGCAACTTCAAAATCATCTCCCATGGGACAGGCATTCATGACCTCTGGCAGGCGTGGGTGTCGATGGAGGAAGTAGGGACTGTGTCTAGTGGAGTACTGATCACATAGGAAGTGTCCCTTTAACTAATACATTTGTATTAAAGGGAAAAACTCCACTCTTTACATTAAATAAATTCACCAATTCAGTTGTACCATTGACAACTGACTTTAGATATCATAAATATCATAAGTAAGTATTTTTTAAGACAAAACCTGCTTTGCAGTGTTCATTCCATACACCACAGCAGGAAGGTGGAGGTCCCAGTCATTGTGGCTGTCGTTCACATACTTCCTGAGAGTACACTTGATATTTTGATTTGTTCGTTCGTCCTGTACAGACATTAATGAAGCTGATGAATAACTATAAAACCACAATCTTTACTTACTGAACTGGTATTGAAAGAGTTACCTGCCCATTGGTTTGGGGATGGTGAGCACTGGAGACAGCATGTTTGATTGTCGTTGAGCTGCAGAGGGAGTTAAATTTGCAAGACTGGAGTAACGTCTTGGTTACATATGTAACTCTCATTCCCTGAAGAAGGGAACAGAGACGTTACGTGGAGATGCCAGGGAATGAGGGTTACATACGTAACTGAGACGTTCCCTTTCAGTCGGTCACTCCAAGTCACTTTGGATATGACATATCCGACTCAGAGTGACCGACTGAAAGGGAATTATTGATAACTATTTAGATGGGACCTTGGACCTACAGTTATACATTTGTTTAATTAAAAAAAAAATCATATGAAAGCAGAATTAATAATGTATGAAATAACCATTTGAAAATCTGGTATTGAATTAACTTTACAATTGATCAAATTAAGTTCTTAATGCATATTACTAATCAAATTTATATATATACATACACGTATGGTACGAAATTTACTAAATACCCTAATGGAACATGACCTAATATCCACTAAATACTTAATAGATTTGTCATAAAAAAAAAACAACACAACTTTGACCCAATGTATTGTTGGCTATTACTACAAATATACTTGTGGTACCTACAGCTGGTTTTGTGGTCCAGGGTCACATATGTTGAGACAAGAGTAGGTGGAAAAACATAATTTAACATTTACAATACTTCACCTTGCAGACAAACTCCTTCCCTTGGTCTGTAATGATTGTCCTTACTATGCTGAACAAGTTTAACTTAGTGGTTATTGTCGTGTATCACGTTCTCTACCTGTGACATCATCACGTACGTAATAAGGATGGAGAGTAAAAAAGTGAAGTGCACAAATGTCTTGTGTCTGATTAAATTCAGCGTCTTTAACTAGGATAAGCAAAGACACAACCGTTATAACTGCAGACACCTCAGCGGCTGTCTTAGACTGCAAAGGTTCTGCAATCACCCAGTTGGTGTACAGGTCAGTCATTGTAAGGATAAACCTCTTGTTGCGCGCCGTTTCTGGCAGCGGTCCAATCAAATCCAAACCAAGCACTTCCCAAAGTTTGTTTACCTTAATGGAACAAAATTAGCATCAACCAAATGGCGGTAAAACTGTGCACAGGATTGATGATAGTTTGTGGAGTCTTGTCATTTTGCTAAAACGTAAGCTGTACGTTGATGGAATGCAGGACTGGCACAACGGTCTTGATGGGGTCATTTAACTGGCAGCGGTGACAGGATCTGACCTAAAAGGCAACACAAAATGTCCATGTCCTATTTTAACAGGGAAAAGTAAAAAGAAAAAGCTCAAATTACTACCTGATATCTGACAGATTAAACTATATTACAAAAACAAACCACTGTTTTACTACAAATAAAAAAAATGTTAAACCATTGTAACCACAGCTACAATTGAGCTAAAAAAGCACAATAACGGAGCTTGATATTTTAAACAACATTTGTAATTAATAAATAAGTTAACGTACATGGCCCAGGCTGTAACAGACAGTCAATTCTCTTTTTTAATCATAAAATATCTAATATGTTTACATACCTTTGATGATAAAATTGGGAGACACCCGTCTCACCTTCCGACGATTGGAAGGACTGTCAGGGATTTCTCCTTTTAAGAGAAAACTTTGAAGCTGTCTGTAAAATGTTTAAAAAAATCCATATCATTAAAATATGTCGTAAAAAGTTAACGGTGACAGAAAGTGGAAGCAAGCACGCATGCGCAGTACAAATCGGGTTTCAGGACGGATCGGGTAGTGACAATGACTTCAGAAAGGAACATGCCCACATTAATTTGACTGCATAGCAAATCCTACTATGTAGTAGTCGCAATAATAAGAATAATAACGTTACTATAGCCTACTTTGCTGAGACGCCCCTCCACTCTCTTCTGAATAATCAGACTTTAACGCTCGTCTTTTGATGAATCAACAAGCTCAACACGTCAAAACGTCGCAAACTGTCCGGTGCCCAGGGGAGGAAAAGAAGAAAAGAGGAGGAAAAACGGGGCAAAGACAGGTGTAACGTTAATGTTACGGTAAAGACGATGTTAATTATATTATTTTGCTGTTTTTCCGATTGGTGATTGATAACGAAAGTGGCTCGTGTGCGTGGTTAAAAGTAGACACTTCAAGCTGTCTGTAGATTTATTTCTCAAGTCTGTGTGTCATGTTTTCGCGGAGTTTCAGTTCATAAAAGTGACGCGTTTCTAAAAACAGTCGCGGAGAGAGCAAAGAAAAAACCGCGCACACTTTATATCCCTTATTTTGAACAAGCACACACTTTTGTTTTTACTGAGAGTGTACTCCAAAAAATAGACACTTATCAGATTCGAAAGGTGTGTAACATTTATTTGTGTGACCAAAGTCAACAGAGTATTTTAGTGTCTTTTACACTGATAAGAAGAAAAAAAGACGTGACCATCGACTTCAGTCAGCGCTGGGTGCCCGACTGCGGTCAGGCCAGCCGCCAAGTCTAAGAGCACAGTCAATCTAGCCGCCACGTTATTTCGGCAGTCGCGCATAAACTGCGTATTACGGTAAGACCGTCAGAGAATACAAACGCTTATAGGGAGAAAGCGATTTTTCCTCAGCACACAGTCCGAAACTGTCTGGTGAATTGAATTCCAAAATAAAAGCCATCCAATACCCAAATCACAAATAAGAGCAAAAAATATACGGTTACTGCTTCCACTTCATATAAAGATGACACCTTCCCACGGGGAAGCTATACAAATAAAAGTTCTACATTGCACAAAACAATTCCACCTCAGATTGAGAGGACACCTTCCCACTGTGTCAGCTGCAATGTTACAGGACAGTCTGATGCGTAATTTCAAAATAAGAGCCCCCCAACTTTCATTTGTGTGTTGTTTTGTGTCATTTTGACGTTGGAGATTGACACCAACCCGAATTTCATTTCAAACTAAAATTCAATGTCAGACCGACGTTGGGATCCAGCGTCAACCTGACGTTGCGTTCTGACGTCAACCCGATTTTCATTTACAACCAAAATTCAATGTCAGACCGACGTTGGGATCTGACATCAACCTGACGTTGCGTTTAGAAGTCAACCCGATTTTCATTTCCAACCAAAATTCAATGTCAGACCGACGTTGGGATCCGACGTCAACCTGACGTTGCGT
>JAUMHG010000007.1:81116-92689 GCA_032359395.1 Enteromius anoplus | reverse complement strand
TCCGCGAGACAGAACAGTTATAGAGGGAGCTTGAACGGCTCTTTGAAAGGAACGGATCGCCAAGATTCGGATCCCCTCAAAGAGCCATAAATACCATCACTACAAGTGACAGGAAACACAACCAACATCCAGAAATCAATTTAGCTGCAGCCCAGAAAACAACCCAGCGGTTCTTTGTTCAGTTTATGAAGATTTTCAAATGTTATTTAATAAAAAATACTGTTTTAAAAAAGTTTTTTTCTCCCACCGCCCCACGGAAAAAAAAAACGTGAAACGAACCGAATCGTGGGTTTGGTGTATCGTTACAGCCCTAGAAATCATGTAATGTGACACTAGCAAATGGGGCGTGCTTGATTTGATTCGATTTACTTAAGCTTGTAAAAGCACGAAAGAGTGTTTGCGCTGGTCTTCAGGAGGATTTCTGTGATGCGTTTAGAGACGAAACTGAAAACAGACATGAACAGGCAACTTTTAGCTCAAAGTGCACACCTAAACTATCAAACATGTGCAAAAATGTAATATTTATTCATGTCAGTTTTTCCCTCCGGACCTGTGATGGAGCTGGGTGAGCTGGAAGCAGAGTATCAGGAGGTTTTCCAGCACTGAGGGCACGGGGATCAGTGTCCAGAGCGACAGGAACAGATGTGCTGCCCATGGCCTGCCGTAACTTCAGAGTGTGCTGGTATTCCTCCAGCCGTCGACGAGCTTCCTCTACACACTTCTTATGAAGCCTGTGGAGAAGAACAGACGTCACACACACACACGATACACCGGGTGCATTCCTGCTGCCGTGTGTTTCAGACGGACCTGTTCTGCTCCAGGAGTCTCCGCTGGTACTGATGGAGTCTGTGTGTGTGCGTGACATCCAGCCTGACCTGCACACAGAGTCACCTTCTCTTATTCCACTGATTGTACCCGTTCCCACACACACCCAGCTGTAAGTGACATCTACTCTGAACTGGTCTATGGTTACAGTATATCCTTCAGGGTTCGTTTGGTCTGAATGAGCGCACCTCTGCGGTTGGTTCAGTGCTCGGAGCAGCTTCCTGCAGTGTCCTGTCGGTCTGCTGAGAGTCTCTCCAGCGCTGCTCCAGCTCACGGCGTTTCTGCTCCAGCTCCTCCAGAAGAGCTAGCTGCTCCTGCTGCTGTCTCCACAGAGCCTCCACCTGCAGAGAGCTCCAGAGATCACACCACAAACACAACACACCTCAAGAGAGAAACACATACCCCGACCAGAATAATAGTGTTCATAGCAATCAAAATGAAGTTTACAGTAAAAAAAACATTATAATTACGAAATATAATTGATATATGATAATTGAAATATAACATGATTAACTTAAATTAATATTCCAATGATTTTTGGCATAAAAGAAATGGATCATTTTGACCCATACGCTGTATTGTTGTCTATATATGAATATATCTGTGCTCTTATGACTGATGTTGAGCTCCAGAGTCAGATATAATGAGAGCATGCAGGTGTGCTCGTGAGGTCTGTCTGAGCTCAGTTCAAGTGTAGATGCCTTCACAGAGTGCATGCGATTCACAAGCACTTCAGGAACACTAGTCTCTCATCACAGCTCAGTCTCAATGATGCACTGAATGAAGTGTGTTTGTATGAGGATAGTAGCATCCACACGGATGGTGATGTCTGACTCACGTGAGCCGGCTGGGCTGAGTCTGCTCTCCTCTCACGCTCTGGCGTCAGACAGACCCGGTCCTCCCGAGGCAGAAGAGTTCCTGCCACCACCGCTTCATCACTTACATCCGGAGCTGAGGAACCAGACCAGACACAAGATCAGTCCCTTCACAACAGTGCAAGGCAGTGGATTCTAATATATATATATATATATATTCAATTGAAAAAATAAAGGAAAGGAAAAGTTGCAATTTCTCATCACGATTATAGTGACCAAAATGATCCGAGTTATCGGTTAAATGATCATTTAAATATGAATCAGTAATACTAACCACTGGGAATTTTATCATAATTTACTGTCTAACCGGTAATCGCTCCATCCCTACACGTGTGTATGAGAGCAGTCCCAGCTCAATGTTTACCGTCCTCGGTGTGTGTTGTGCTGGGTGTCTGCTCCTCTGTACTGACTCCTGATGCTTTCTCCTGGCTGCTTAAAGATCCGGTCTCAACACTCGAGGCTTCCTCCTGCTCGTCAGCGTCATGTGACGTCCCTGGCGTGTCAGCGGCCAGCTGACCGGTCCTCCGCTCTCTCTGCCTCCTGATGCGCTCCAGCAGTCTGCTCAGAGCCCGTCTGCCCGGGTCAGCCGGAGGAGATGCTGCCGAAACACAACAAACCATCATCACTGAAGATCTGAGTTCGACTGATGTCCACACGGGTGACATGGCACTCTCTGATTGGCTGCACACCTGGAGTTTTAACGACCTGGGTCTCTGGCTTCTCCCCTTCAGGTGTACATTCAGGGTCAAGGGTCACATCCAGCTCCTCATCATGACTAGCAGCAGACAGAGAAGGAGGAGGTTCGGGTACCAGCTGCAGCACCAAATCACCTTTGACCTCTGGAGATGATCACATGATGTGTTGAGCACAAACCCTGCAGGACGACTCACCCGAACACTTAATGTGTTATTAGTCTGTTGGTATTGGTAGGATCTATTGCAATACTGATGGCACTTATACAGCGGCACTTATACTTATACAGTCTCTTCAGCAGCTAAGGACGGTCTGAAATCTTCTGCTGTTGTGTGTCAGTAGGAAATATCCGTTTCTATTTCTAAACATCCATTTTGCCATTGATTGTAATAATCCAGTGAGATGTGTCTGTCAGAAGAAACAGAACACACAGAGACAGACTCAATCCAGAAGTTTAAAAAAAAAGCTGCAGAAGTATTAAAAGTTAGAGGCATTTCCTTCTGACACACTAAAGCAGAAGACTAAAAAATAAATCCTTTCTAGCTGCTGAAAACACTAGTGTATAATATTGTTGGCCTCTGCTGCAGTTTCCCTTCATCCTGAGCTGTAGTGAGAGCACATACTGCGCTCCTCGGTGTAGGCGTCCTGGAAGGCGATCTCAAGCTCCCGCTGCTGCTCGTCTCGGAGCTCCTGCTGTCTGCAGAGCGGCTGGAAGACCTGCGGAGGGACGCTGCTCACCGTCTGTCTGCGGCGGAGCAGATGGGCCTGCTGCAGACGCTCCAGCTCACAGAGCAGCCGAGCTCGGTCCTGCAGACACACAGACACACGTCAGAGTCCTGTAGCGCTCGCCTCCACCCGTGCCTCGGTCAGAGCTGTACCTGTGTGTGCTGCTCTCTCCGCAGCGCCTGGCTTCCTCTGAGACGAGCTCTCTCCAGCCTCTGCTGCCGGTCACGAGCCTCCTCTCGCTGCAGCTCCTCCAGACGCTGTCCCTCCAGAGCCGCGGCCTGCGGAGCGCTCAGCTGAGACACCACACACCATCACATCAGTGCATCTCTCTTCAACCACTCTAGAGCTGATTCTGAACAGGTCAGACTCGACTCATCTGTGTGTGTTTTTAATGCATGTACCTGCTGCTCGGTGTCACTTTCTCGGTCCACAGCGGTCTGTGTCATGTGACTGTGAGTGAGAGAGAACCGCTCTGCCGCTGCTGACCTCAGTGGACGAGGGGTCTTCTTCCCGATGCTCTGAGAGAGGAAACACCAGAGTCATGACACGCGCTGACAGCGCTGTACCAGCTGATGGAGCGGAGGAGAGCCGGCTGTACCTCCACTGGGTCTGGAGGCGGCGGCGGGAGACTGGCCACTCTCTCAGCCCTCCTCTTCTCCTCCAGCAGAGCTTTCCTCCGCGCTTCAATGGGCCTGTTACCACAACCAACTCCAGCTTACACAACATTATCACATAACATACATGTAAGGAAGTTGTAACCGGGTCACTTTCAAGCATTTTACAGCAGCTGCAGGTGGATGTGTGTAAGTGTGTGTGCGGACCGGCGCTGCTGCTGCTCCTCTTCATGCCTGCAAGCGCCGAGCTCTCTCAGAGCCTCCCGATACCTCTCCTCCGCACGTTCCTGCCTCTCCACACTTCTCCGAGCCAGCGCCTCCAGATCCGGCTCCTACACACAGACACCAGCACTAAGAGAACAGCACACCCAGAAACAGGTCCTCTGCAGTGAGGACAATAACCCACAGCACTCCAGTCCATCAGTGAACATCTGGAGAAGACAGAAGATTAAAACATGTCCTCCAGTGAAAATCCAGCCACATTTCTTCAAGGCCGTCTCTCCTGATTCAGACAAACACTTTCCCACTGGAGGAATTGTTACCATGGATACTCATATTTCAGTTAAAAAAGCTGGATTAGTTTAATCTCTTAGTCTTCTCCAGATGTTAACTGATGGACTGGAGTGCTGTGGGTCATTAGACACAAACTCATCCTAATCTGGGATGGCCTAAGGACGAGCACATTTTCCAGCTAATTCTTCATTTTTGGGTGCACTAAAGAAAGAGTTCCTCTGAAGGAACTAAAACAGCGATGTTGAGCGGCTGACTCACGTTCTCCCGAGCGCTGCGCTGTCCGTGTCCAACAGAGCTCAGGCTGTGCTGGTAGTGTGTGGATAAGGCCTGTATCCTGAGCGTCTGCTGCTGCCGCCACTCGAGATGCAGGGAGTCTGCGAGCGTCTGCAGCTGCTGCTGTCTGCGCTCCTGCACCTGTCTGCGCACCTGCCGGGCGATGAAGCGCTCCTGCTCACGCACCTGACACACACAGAGCACAGGTCATGCATACTTACAGTTCACACACTTCTGTCTGCTAGTGTAAGAAAGTCTCTTTTTGATACAAAATGTACCATTTAAAAATAACAGTCTTCAGTGTCACGGGATTCTTCAGAAATCTTTCTAATAAGCAGATTTGCTGCTTGGGAAACATTTATTTTTATTAGTATATTATTATTATCATCATCAGCGTCAATATTTAAAACAGTTCAGTACATTTATTCTCAGGATTCTTTGATAGAAACATCCAACGATCTTGCAATAACATAACGTTACTCTACATTGTTTGGGGGAAAGAAATTATTCAGTAAGGACGCTTTGAATTGATCAAAAGTGATGATTGAGACATTTATAATGTTACAAATGATTTCTATTTGAGATTAGTGCTGTTTTTCTGAACTTTCTGTTCAAAGAAACTTAGCAGAGCTGAGGAGTTATAATACTAATGTTTAGCACACAATACCCAGCAACCTGGCGCGGAAAACCAAGGCTGAAACACTAACATACTGATCCAGAGCAGCTGGTCACTAAATAAACCCAGTCCGAGCTGGTCTCTGATAAACCCAGTCCGAGCTGGTGTCTGACCTGCTGCAGGCGCAGCTTCCTCCTCCGGTCCTGCTCCTCTCTCAGCAGCTGCGCCTCCTCATTCGGGCTCAGCCGCAGCACGTTACCCCTCATTTCTCACAGCCTTTCCGTCTATTAACATCACACTTTATCGACGGGCTTCACTGAATCAGCACACTTCTGTTCAAGCGGCTCCATGTCAACAAAACCAACTCCAACGGTCGGCTTCTTCTTCAGCGCTACTGCGTCACTTCCGCTGTTTAAAACACCCGCGGGACGGCGCGCGCTGTTGCCTTGAGGTATTTATTAATACGCGATACATACACCAAAATTTCTCATGTACGAGGGATATAAAGTGTAACTGTCCTTACAAATGTAAATAAAAATAACATAAAGCAGTATTTTTAATGCTAAAGGGGGATGAGAATTATCTTCCTCATTTACAAACGAACAGTCGGGATTTTTTAAATGATCAAAAAATGTTCAGGGTTAACAATTGTCATTAAAATAATAAAAATAAATAATTTTACTAAAAATAAATAAATAAATAACAACACTTGTATAGACACAAAATACAAAAAAAACACAATTCCGGAAAACTCGTTTCAACTTTGACCCCCTCCAGGCCTCGCGAGATTTGAGCAGCAGCTCTCGTTCTTCGCGCAGCTGTACGGCAGAGAATCACATAGCTCGAGAACTACAAACATACAAAGAAAAGCAGAAAAACGAGTCACTTCAGAGATGTAAGTATATGGCATAATGTTTAATCTCTGATATGACTCTGTCACGTGTGTCGCGTCCGTTCCTTCATCAGCTCTGGGCTCTACAGCATCTCTCTGTTTAGTTTGCTCACTGGCTCTTAAACAGGGTTTTAAAATCTGAAATCAAAGCCGAGGTATTAAATGTTGCATGCACTGCAAAAAATGAGTACATTTGCCGACATGTTTGTCTTTTTCTAGTAACGTTATTGATACCTGAACATCCTTAAACCAAGAGTCTTGAGACGCTAAATGAAGAAAATGAAGTCTAGTTTTCTGGAAAATTGAAATTTGCTCTGGATAGCAAGGAAAAGTAGAACCCCTCTTTACTGCACTGAGATCAGAAGTTATCACCTTATTCTAAAAGGTGTTAAAGAGTACAGGAATTTGATTGGGAGAGATAGATATATATTTCTGTTCTCCTAAAACATTTACATTCAGAGAACGTGTGGTTTCATTCAGTTTATTCCTTTCATTGTCTTAACATGGTTTACGGGTTATATTTACCTGTATAATCACAGTAACCTGCTAGTGCTGCTGAACAACTCCTCCAGAAGAAAAGAGTTTCTATCTATGTGTACTGTGTATAATTATGTATATATAATGTATATATTTGAGAATGTTTTCAATATATTTGTATATAATATGCTTTAAATGAATATAAATATATACATGTAAATATGATCAAAATATACACTGTTTTATATGTATAAATAAATGAGTATAGGGCATAATAAATATACAGCACACACACATATAATTGTGTAGACAGAAACATTTGTTTTGGATGCCATTAATAGCAAATTGATTGTTTGACAGAACTGATCCCGCACAGTTTGTGTGTGTGTGTGTGTGATCTCTCTCTCTCTCTCTCTCTCTCTCTCTGTGTGTGTGTACAGAGCTGCAGCGCTCAGCATGATGTCGGGGGGTCCGGCGGTGCGGGTCAGCATCGAGTCTCAGTGTGAGCGGCAGGTTCAGGAGGTGTCTCTGGACGGTCTGGAGACGTACGTGCCTCCGCTCTCTATGTCTCAGAACCTGGCCAAGCTAGCGCAGCGGATCGACTTCGAGCAGAGCTCTGACTCGGAGCAGGATGGGTCGGAGCGGGAGAGCCGGGAGCCGTGGAGCAAGCCGGAGCTGGAGGAGGACGAGGGTGTGTGTGTGTGTGTGTGTTTGACTGCGAGGCTTGAGGCTCGTGACTGAAGCGCGTCTCTCCTCTCACAGGTGCGGTGAAGTTCCAGCCGTCGCTCTGGCCATGGGATTCGGTGCGTAACAACCTGCGCAGCTCTCTCACAGAGATGTGTGTGCTGCACGACGTGCTCAGCGTGCTCAAGGACAAGAAGTACATGGCCCTCGACCCCGTGTCCCAGGACCCCAGCGTTACCAAGGTACAGTGGAGGTCACGTTCCTCACCACTAGGGCTGTGCCGTATTGACCAAATACAATGTCTTGATATTTTCTGGGGGTTTTCAGTGTTCTGTGCCGGCAAAATGAGTCACAATGACCACATTTTCCAAAAATGATGTATGATTTGTTGGAATCAGATGAAAAATGATTGACCGACACCTGTTTGAAATGTCGAAGGAAAGCTGATTGAACCAGCAGCATCCCCACACTTCTTTTCTTAATGAAAATGACTAGATTAATAATCACAGTATTGCTATTTTGGATTATTTCTCTTATTTCAAGTTGGAAAAATTGAGCCTTAAGTCACACTGTAGTACAGAATCGGATGTTCAGCCGGTTTGACAGCGCTGGTGTTCAGACCCCGCAGGTGTTCCAGCTGATCAGTAAGAAGAAGTCTCTGGCCACGGCCGCCCAGCTGCTGCTGAAAGGAGCAGAGAAACTGACCAAGTCTCTGGCCGAGAACCAGGAGCAGCGCAGACAGAGAGACTTTAACTCGGAGCTGCTGCGTCTGCGCTCTCAGTGGAAGCTGCGCAAGGTTGGGGACAAGATCCTGGGAGACCTGAGCTACCGCAGCGCCGGTAACCACTCTCTCTCTGAGCGCTGACCCCTCTGACTCTGACAGGACTGCAGTGCTCATGTGTGTCTGTGGCTCTGCAGGGTCTCTGTTCCCCCATCACGGCACGTTTGAGGTCATCAAGAACACGGACATCGACCTGGACAAGAAGATCCCTGACGATTACTGTCCGCTCGACGTGCAGATCCCCAGCGACCTGGAGGGGTCAGCGTATATTAAGGTGGGTTATAGACCAGCTCTCCTGTCAGCACAGGCGTCACCTGCTGCTTGTCACCAAACGAACCGTGTGTGTGTTTCTCCAGGTGTCCATTCAGAAGCAGTCTCCTGACATCGGAGACCTCGGCACAGTCAATCTCTTCAGAAGACAGCCTAAAGCTAAACCCGGTAAAGCCTGCTAGAGAGACTTCACTTTGTAGATGTAACTAGTCATGAGGGTCAATTTCCTGTTAGGAGAGGACAATATCTGTCTGAGAAACAACTACTAGGACATCTGGAATGCGAGGGAGCAAAAACATCTGAATATTGAGAAAATCATCTTCAAAGTTGATCAAATGAAGTTCTTAGCGATGAATATTACTGATCAGAATGAAGCTTTGATATATTTGTGTTTACAAAATATACTTCATATCCTGAAGATGTTCCTCTGTCTCAGCTTCTCAGATGTGGCATTTAAAGCTGGAGGCGGCTCAGAACGTGCTGCTGTGTAAGGAGATCTTCGCTCAGCTCTCACGTGAAGCCGTTCAGATCAAATCACAGATTCCTCACATCGTCGTCAAGAACCAGATCATCTCGCAGCCCTTTCCTGGTATTTCCACTCAATCCTTCCTTCATTCAGCAGATGCTGGGAAGGATCTCAAAGTGCTAAAGTCTGCTTTGAAATAAAAACGGACAGTAATCAGTGCTCTACCGTAAGGTTACCCCGCCTGCTTTAAAGAGCTGAAATCCTTTCTTAGACATTAATCAAATGAGTGAAAAATGTAATCCGTGACCTGAAATAGTTACACTGATTATTACATTGTTAATAGAGTAACTTGAAATTCTGTAACCTGTTACTTTTCCTCTCGATTCCTTCACAGCACTGATTATAATTACAGAGTTTAAGACCTTTAGGCCCGGGTTCACAGGCAGGGCTTAGCCATAGCTCAATAAGGACATTTCATAATTTTTTATATACAGGCCTTAGAAAAAGACATTACCGGCATGCGTCTCAAGACAAAACAAAGGCCCTGATGTGTGTGTGTGTGTGTTCAGGTCTGCAGCTGTCCATCTCTCTCTGTCACTCCACTGGAGAGAAGAGAAGTCAGAGAGCGTCTCCAGACAGGAGTAAACCTGACGATCATCTGTATGTGTTAGAACACAACCTGCACCAGCTTATCCGAGAGGTACAGGCTCACCCCGGAGCACTCTTCCTCCTCCTGATCCTCCTCCTCCTCATCTCTCGGTGTGTGTGTGTGTAGTTTCACAAGCAGACGCTGAGCTCAGTGGTCATGCCTCATCCTGCCACTGCTCCGTTCGGACACAAGCGCCAGCGGCTGGCAGGACCCATGGCCTACGACAAGGCTGAGATCAGCTTCCTGCAGCAGAGCGAGGGCCTCCTGGAGAAGATCATCAAACAGGCCAAGCACATCTTCCTGAGGAGCAGGTGGGCATCTGTTACTCGGCTGCTGTCTCTTATTGTGTGGATTTAGACGTTTTTAAATGAACTATTCCTCCATTTTTAGGGATTTTTAGATGCGAAATGATAATAATTTGTAGGTGTGTGTGTGTTAATAATAGTGCAGTATATGTTGAGCAGAGGTCAGTAAAGTCTGTTTGTTTCAGGACGGCGCGAACCATTGACAGTCTGGCCAGTCGCATCGAGGACCCTCAGATCCAGGCTCACTGGTCTAACATCAATGATGTGTACGAGTCCAGCGTCAAAGTGCTCATCACCTCGCAGGGATACGAGCAGATCTGCAAGTACGAGCGGACACAGGCCTCTCTCATCAAACAGCATTCACACACTTCCGTTACACACTGACTCTCTGAATCCTCCGGCTCAGGTCCATCCAGCTGCAGCTGAACATCGGTGTGGAGCAGATCAGGGTCGTGCATCGAGACGGACGCGTCATCACGCTCTCACACCAGGAGCAGGAGCTGCAGGACTTCCTGTTGTCACAGGTGCACAGAGAGACCGCTCCACACACTCACACACAACATGCTCACCCTTAGGTCATCAGGGTATCTAATGTCTGGAGAGACAACAGGAAATGAAGGTTTTCATGCTGTGGATTATTGTGATGTTTTATCAGCTGTTTGGCCTGTCATTCTGACTATTTGTGAGACACTGATGCTATGAAGCATTTCTTCAGATCTGCTGAAGAAACAAACTCTGATGACCTGAGGATGAGCATGTTTCAAGCAAATCTTGATTTTTGTCTGAGCTCTGGCTGTCATAATACCCTGATGGTGTGTGTGTGTGTGTGCAGATGTCGCAGCATCAGGTTCACGCTGTGCAGCAGCTGGCTAAAGTCATGGGCTGGCACGTGTTGAGCTTCAGTAATCACGTGGGCCTCGGCCCCATCGAGAGCATCGGGAACGCCTCCGCCATCACAGTCACGTCTTCCAACGGAGAGTACTCCATCTCAGGTGAGTCTGACCTCACGCAGGTCATGAGACGCATCAGCAGTGATGTAGGATGAAGGACGGTATGTAGAGCTGGTGTCTGTGTGTGTGTGTGCAGTGCGTAACGGTCCCGAGAGCGGCTGCAAGGTGCTGGTTCAGTTCCCACGCAGTCAGGCCAAAGAGCTGCCCAAGAGCGACGTGGTGCAGGACGGCAAGTGGACACACCTGAGGGGTCCTCACAAAGAGGTGCACTGGGGCCGCATGGAAGGAAGGAACTTTGTTTACAAAATGGAGCTGCTGATGGCGGCCCTGACCCCGTGTCCCTAGAGCCCCTCGCTTTCATTTCGTGCTTCTCTTTACTGTTTGCTCACGCTCTGCCGTTTTTCTAAGAGAAGGCCAGCGATGGCCCAAACACTTGTTGGAAATAAAATATTTGTACTTCCAGCTCTGCATTCTTCCTTTGTTGTAAAAGCACATTTGAGTCGCTGTATCTCAATACCAGTCACAAGGGTCATTCTTCTCTTTTTCCTTTGTTTATTTACATCACATGAAAGCTGAATAAATAGATAAAAAGAAGCTTTCTGTCTTTGTGTGGTTTGTTAGGATAAGATTCTGAGGGTGTAAAAAAAGTTAAATATTGAGAAAAATCACCTTTTTAAAGTTGTCCAAAGTATATTACGAATTAAAAATGTTTATATAGTTACGGTAGGAAATGTTCTTGGAACATGATCTATGCTTAACATCCTAGTGTTTTTGGCATAAGAAATCTTTAATTTTGACCCATGTAATTTATTGACTGTATTGGACAGGTGATGAGCAGTGCCTGGTTAAGGCCAGAGAGGTCAATCTTGGTCTCATCAGTCCAGAGGATCTTATTTCTCACCATCTTGGAGTCCTTCAGGTGTTTTTTAGTAAACTCCATGCAGGCTTTCATGTGTCTTGCTCT
>JAUMHG010000007.1:57483-81016 GCA_032359395.1 Enteromius anoplus | reverse complement strand
AGAAAACCAGGCACTGCTCATCACCTGTCCAATACAGTCCCAACAGTGAAGCATGGTGGAGGCAGCATCATGCTGTGGGGGTGTTCTTCAGCTGCAGGGACAGGACGACTGCTTGCAATCGATTAAAAGATGAATGAGGCCAAGTACAGGGATATCCTGGACCAAAACCTTCTCCAGAGCACTCAGGACCTCAGACTGGGCCGAAGGTTTCCCTTCCAACAAGACAATGACCCTAAGCACACAGCTAAAATAATGAAGGAGTGGCTTCACAACAACTCTGTTCTTGAACGGCCCAGCCAGAGCACTGACTTAACCCTCCTATTATCCTTGGGGTCAACGTGTGTACAAATATAGTTGACTTTTTTTTTTTTTTTTGCTTCAAATTGAATGACTTTTCCTAATCTAATGGGGAAAACTTAGTAAACATAAAATTAGCATGATATTATTTTTTGAATGCCCTGTACACATTTTGTCATATCGGTGTTCTGGGTCCAGGGTCTTTTAGCTGTATAAAACATAAGAAATAAGAAAAAAATTACACAGATTTGTTTTGGGTGATATTGAGGTCACTATAACATGCTATGATTTTGTAATATGCTCTATCATTTTATATGTTAAGCATAATAAAAGTAACAATAAAAAAGAGAACCACTGACAGCTCACATGACACGGGGGTAGGGTGAATCATAATTCTCACCAGAGACTTTGATGTGTCCCATGCCATGGAGGAGGGGAACACCTAGTTCTTCTGTATTTCAGAGTGTTGTTAAGTAGTCAATAAAGACATCAATTACCTGACACTAACATTTTAGCAAAAAAAAAAAAAAAAAAAAATTAATGGAGGTTAAATTGCTGGTCAAATTGACCCCAGAGGATAAAAGGTGTTAGCAGATTTTAGGGTAACAGAAGGGTTAAACCCAACTGAGCATCTCTGGAGAGACTTAAAATGTCTGTCCACCAACGTTTACAATCCAACCTGACAGAACTGGAGAGGATCTGCAAGGTAACGGCAGAGGATCCCCAAATCCAGGTGTGAAGAACTTGATACATCTGTATTCTGACTGTATTCCATCAAAAGAGTGCTTCTACTAAACACTGAGCAAAGGGTCTGAATACTTACGACCATGAGATATTTCAGTGTTTCTTTTTTAATAAATCTGCAAAAATGTCAACAATTCTATGTTTTTCTGTCAATATGGGGTGCTGTGTGTACATTAATGAGGGAAAAAATGAACTTGAATGATTTTAGCCAATGGCTGCAAAATAACAAAAAGTGAAAACTTTTTTCTTTCTTGTGAGGAGGTAGTTTTATCAGAGCTTAACTTTTTAGAGATGGTAGCTTTCTGAGAACAGTTCCCCTTTTGGTAGACCATCTGCATTCATGGCTTGAGTGAGATGCCCCTCTCCAGAAAGCAGGGTTCCTTGATCCTCTGGAATCAGAGCTGGCCTGCCTCCCCTGTATTTGAGGGCCTTTACTTCAGGCAGTCCACATTTTGCTAACCTTTCTAGCAGTTCACCGGAGGCTGTAGCTGCTCAAGGACAACTGTATTGAGTGTGATGTCCCTCCTTGAACAATGTAAGCACTAAGCAGGGTTTCCCAATGCACCCTTTCAAGGAACCTAGGTTTGGGCTGTAGTAAGTTAGGTATCTATGCTTTCTTGAAGGTGAGGCTATGCTCAGGTCAAGAATATAATACTCTACCAGTGAAAGAAACTATGACAGTTGCCTATCCTCTTCTGGCTCTATGTGTACAGCAGCTATAGTGTCCACTAGAGGAGCAAGTGCAAATGCCCTTTTGAAAGGGAATGTTTACATCTCCTTCAGACAACGAATCTGGACGTTTATAAGTTATGAAAACATAGAGTCTATCTTAAAGAGTCCTTACGTCAACATGTGTTTTTTGTTCACTGCACAAGGAGATTTCAGTTTTTTTCCAGCAGCACGTCACCATAACTGATCTCCTTTTAAAACTAAAGAAGAAGTTCCATGTGTTTTTATAAATGGTGTACTAAACCTACACATCCATTGCTCTCTTCATGAAACTACTCCATCTCTTATTTTACAGTCTGCATGCAGAATTTCACCGAAACAAAACAACAACACCATGTGGATGGAGTGAAGAGTTGAGCTGACTCACGTCTGAGAACGAGGAGCAGAATGATGCACAGCACAGCTGCAATCAACACCACAGCGGCCGACACGATGACTGCCCTGTGACCGGACAGATGACCTCTCACAGTCACCAGCGCACCGTGACCTTCAGGAACACAGCACATGGAGCAGAGATCAGATGCACTGCAAAGGCAGCTCGTTCTGTACAGTACAAGTGAGTTATGTAATGCAGTATAATTTCCAGGGATATCCAATATTAAACAGCCCTGAATGATTGTTATACACTCTTACCTGCAGCAGGTGTTGTAGTCGGTTCCAGGTCGATGTCAAGTTTGAAATGTTCTTTGGTTTCCTCATTTTCTTCATCAAGCTGGAAAACTGGGTTGCAGAAAACATTCTATGAATATAAAGACGAAGGATTAACTCATATATAAAGACAGAGGATTAGTTTGGAGCCGTCACTGAATGTATAGTAATAATAATTTACTTCATATGCATCTATGCTCTCCGCTGAAAGATCAGAGTCCTTCATCTTCATGTTTTGTGAAAGCATTCATGTATGTTTAATCATCTGAAATGTTGATTCAGTCCTTCGGTTGTTTATCCATAAAGGAAAATGCCTAAACATAATGGCAAAATAATAAAACTAATAAATAAATAAATAAATGAAAAGTGGTTTTCAAATCCATTAAAGTGTGTGCATTGAATAGATTCAGTAGAATATTTCTTCATTAAATCTATTTATTTCTGTCTCTTATTTGTGCTGTAACGTGATGGTCCAGCATCTTGTGCTCCAGTCTGTGTCTGGTATTCAGAACAGAACTTTCTTCCCAGTATTCACAAAGCCAAGTCAGCTGAGAGGATTGAGCTCTAATCACACACACATTCCCCATCTCTCTCTCTCTCTCTTACACACACACACACACACACACACACACACACACTCACACTCTTGTAGTGTCTCCATGTTTCATAGGTGTAATAGTGTTTCTACTGTACAGACTGTATGTGTGATGATACCTGTCTTACCCTTGTCATTACACACACACACACACACACACACACACACGCTTCTAACGGATGTGCGAGTTTCAACAACAACTTTGCACCAATCACGTTCCTCGTCTTAAGAAGCAACAAGTGTAGCGCAGGAGACGCGCTTAATGCAGCGCTGTGATTGGTGGACAGCAGTGAGTTGGCGCATGCGCAGCCGCTGGACTCTGACGGTCAGTTAGCGCTTATTTCTGCACTTATATTGTATTCTCAATATTACAAATATTCTGTAATGAATGTGTCCTCGTTGTCTCGGCAGTGAGCAGGATAATGGCGTTTGAAGAACTTTCGATAGTTTTACTGTTTCAGTGATGTACACTTTATTGTCCTGTACTCATCAATAATATATTACACACGCATGCGCTAAACTTATTCAGTCATATGTGACTTTATTGATATTAAGTTTGTGTTTAAATGTTTAAGAAAGTTGTGTTGTGAATGACCTGTCGTGTAGAAAGCCAGAGCGGGACAAGTTGTCACTGTTCACTACAGTTAATTATTCTCGCGTTGTTTTTATTGTAGAAAATCATCTTTTGCACACACAAGACTGAAAGAGTATTCACTTCAGTAATTCAAAATATTTAAACCAATTTAAAATGTAAAACCAAAAATGTAAGTCCGTTGAAGTCTTTGTTTTATTTCTGTATATCCAGACTAATGTCTGCTCCGTGAAAACAACAACTCTGGAATCAGTTAAAGGGATAGTTCACCCAAAATAACAGTTCTGCCTCAATTTATTATCCTTGTGTTGTTCCGAACTCGATTTATGGATCTTTTTTAACACCGTTTATCTGCTGACCATGATTGATGTGTGTGAAACACGTGTGTGGGTAAAGGGAAGTTTTTGGGGTTATTTTGGGGGGTGAACTAGCCCAAGCCAAGGCAACAGTTCAACAATCAAACATGCACTGAAACAGAGTTCATCCACTCACAGCTCTATGAACGTCTCTCTGTGTGGAGCACAGCTCCGGTGATGGAGGATCTGGAGGAGGACTTGACGTGCTCGGTGTGCTTCGGGCTCTTCTCGGACCCGAGGGTGCTGCCCTGCTCGCACACCTTCTGCCGGAGCTGTCTGGAGAGTGTGCTGCAGGCCTCCGTCAGCTTCTCCATCTGGCGTCCGCTGCGTCTGCCGCTCAAGTGCCCCAGCTGCAGGAGCGTGGCCGAGCTGCCCCCCAGCGGCCTGGACGCTCTGCCGGTCAACGTCTGCCTGCGGGCCATCGTGGAGAAGTACCAGAGCGACGGTCGGCCCCGGGCCCCGGCCTGCCGCGAGCACCCCAAACAGCCCCTCAATGTGTACTGCGTCCAGGTACAGTGACCGGCCCCGGGGCTTAGTAAAGATCATGTTACCCAATCTCCTATGTAAATATATCAAAACCTCAGTTCTGGTCAGAATTATGCACTGCTTAGGACTTTAAAATCCTTGATTTTCTCAATATTTGTTTTTTTTTGCACCCTCAGATTCCAGATTTTAACATCACTGGAGAGATCGTTTATTAACATGTCACACATTTGGTTTGTTTGGTGGTGCGCAGGATCGTAAGCTGATCTGTGGTTTCTGCCTGACCGTGGGCCAGCACCAGGGCCACGCCATCGACGACCTCCAGGCGGCGTTCGAGAGGGAGCGCGGGGCCCGGGGCCAGCTGACGGAGGGGCTGAGGGGCCGGCGCTGGGAGGAGCTGTGTGGTCTGTCTGAGCGTCTGCAGCAGGAGAAGAACCGGAGCCTGGCTCTGCTTCAGAGTGACCGCGAGGCCATCTCAAGCTTCTTCCAGAGCCTTGATCTCATCCTGGCCCAGAAAGAGGAGCACTTCACACAGGCTCTGGACCGGGCAGGTGCGCTGCTGGAACAGGCTTACGAGCCGCTCATACAGCAGGTGACAATTATATATATATATACATACATTAAATATATCAATTTAGATAGAGCCTTTCTCAATCTCAGACCACAAAATAAGATATTTTGAAGAAAGTTTGTAACCAGGCTGTTTTGGTCAGCATTGACCTCCATAGTAGAAAAAAAAACATGATAGTCAAGTCAATGGTGACCGAAATAGCCTGGTTACAAACTCTCTTCAAAATATCTTCTGTTGTGTTCAGCAGAACAAACACATTCAGACAGGTTTTAAGCTACTCAAGGGTGAGGACTGAATGTTTTATTTTTCTGTGAACTCTTTAAGATGAGGAGTAACAGCAACAGTTACAGCAGCAGAGATGAGAGACATGAGAGAGAGGTTCAGTGTTTGAAGGGTCATGAAGAATTATTTCTGTGGGGTTAGTCAAGGAGAAGTTGGATAGGCCAAGCTTGCTCAGAAGTACCAAATGTCCCACCGTAAGGCATCCAGCCGACCCTGCACAGCACAAGTGATCCTATTCTGGTTGACAGGTGAAGCACACGCAGGAGGAGCACAGTGAGCTGGTGACGCTCAGCTCCAGTGTGGAGAGCGAGGAGTGTCCGCTGGCGTATCTGGAGACGGTTCATCAGCTGAGGGAGCGGGTGAAGGCCCTGGTCCAGACACCGCTGCCCGAGGTCCCCAGCCTTCACGTGGCTCCAAGAGCAGAGTGCTTCTTTGAGGAGCACTGGTCTGACATCATCAGAGGTCTGAGAGACGCTCCTGTTCCTCAGGTCTCATGCCGTGCGCTCAGGTGCTCCACGGCGGGGGCCCAGGCCCCTGATGGAGCTTGGCTCCGGAGTGTGTCTCCAGCGCTCGTGCTGCTGCTGCTCTTCACAGCACTGTGTTTACCTTCATTGTGTGGAAGCGCCCTGGGGCTCTCCGGTCTCTTTCAGGGGGTGGAAAGTGTGTCGACTGACCTGACCCAGCCGCTCCGTGAGATGGGGACGTTCTTCTGCTGTCTGCTACAGAACAGCTACACCAAACTACACACACTTATTTCTAGTTTGGGATAAAACGGCTTCCAGCATCTGCTCAGCGCTCTCGAAACACTGCACGAGTGTTCAGCGCTGGAGATGATGATGATGATGCAGAGAATGCATTGTTAGGGTCCAGCGGGTTTGTTTGTACAAAGCTTTCTCCAATCAAGTGTTCTGCTCATTCAAGAACGAGGCCAGTGATCTCTGATAACGCTCATCATACCCAGGAGGCCCGACACGCCTGTGCTTGACAAACATTTACATATATGCTAAAGTTTTAATGCAAAAAACATCAATAACATCCAACATCACTGGATAAGAATGAAGTATTGCACACGAGTGTGATAAAACCAGCATTATGAATCATTTAACAGTTGCTTTGTGAACATTGAAGTTAATTTCACATGGATTTAAAACATACTCGCGTTATCGTCATCAGGCCCCAGGTCTCGACCCCTTCATCATCTGCTGTTCAGACAGTGTTTCACTTCAGAATCTGAAGTTAGATTTGTCCAGTCACTTCTGAATAACTTTATATATTTATTTATATAGGGCTGCAGAATTAATCGAATTTTTAATCGCAATTACTATTACAAATCCCAGAGTCCAAAAAATCCACTTGTTAATCTGCGTTTGCGTTCTTTTCTTTCTACGCTATCTTTAGGGTTTCACATTGTCCTGATTTTAGTATCCCATAACGCTAAAAATAAATGAAAGTAAAAATATGCCTAAAGAAACCAATCTGATGTGTAGTGCACACTTGAGGCTTAGTACCATAGAAGAGCGATTGTTTATCTTCCATCTAAAAATAAGACATGCAGCTCTTTTAAACAATGGTATAAACATCCAGTGTACATTGTGATGATCGGAATTAATAAAAATCGCATTTTCAAGTGAATAATGGACGACTGTGATTGGTCGCAGTTGTGCAGCCCTAGTTTTATCTAGTATGTTACCTGGATGCACTCCATGCGTCCACAGCACGCACACTTTAGAATCACAGTAATAGGTTCTTCCTGCTGTCATACGGTTTCTCTCCTACTATATAGTGAGGAAATACGAGCCTCTTCTGCTCTTTCAGCAAACAGCAGTGTTCTGGAGCGATGCTCTTCATCACAAACTCAAACTGAACATTACTGAGCTTTAGTTCAGACAGAAGTATCACAAAACTCACAACACCAAGTTTAATGTTTATTTAAAATGTTAAACTGCAGTGCAGTAAAATCATGATAATATTTCAGGGTAGTATGTAAAATAAAACTGCATTTTTATTTAAAAACAGTAAAACAGAAAGAACACAGAATGAAAGACACAAATAAAGGATGGAGTGATTGACAGTATCTGCCTCACGCCGTCTCGATCTCACGCAGGACGATGGTTTTAGGGTTGATGGCCACGTTCTTGGTGGTGTTGTGTGTCTTATAGATGCCGATGAGACGGTCAGCCATCTCAAACATGTTGTTCCTCAGGGAGATGATGATGAACTGAGCGTTCTTGGTTTGCTCCTGCAATAATACGAGCAAACATGTTAGAATTAGGGCACACTATTGACTTCAAATCAGCAATGACTTCCTTACAAACCTGGTGTACTTTTTCTGTTAAAAACTTTTACCATCTTTGTGTTCCTCGCATAGACCTATTGAATGTCTTAAGGAGACAGCACAGGTTCTGTGTGCTTTATCATGTGTTGTCACTGTGTGCACCTGACTCTCCGTATCATGTGTGAAGCACTATACCGTTGACTGTCTTTAATGCTTTCATATCTGAAATGTGTGTTAGTGTAGTTGTCTGCTGTGGTATTTTTGTTAAAAGCGTAAAGCAGAGCTCCTCTGGTAGTGACCTGTAGACTGCTGAGGTTTGTAAGAAGAAAGAATAAATGTTTGACATCTGTACGCTTGCCTTCATTTGTTTTTATTGGAATCAAAATTCCAGTGATATGCATAGGGCAATAAATCTTTATAAACTGATGTTGAATTGTTTGGGTTTGTTGATTTTAATTCATTAAACATGCTTTGGGATTAATTCATTTGTCTGGATTCATTTTTAATGGTTCGGTTAAATTTTAAGTAGAGCCCTATACTTACGTATATGTAGCAGGCCACGATGGAGACGTTCTTGAAGTCGAGGGCAGCGTCGATCTCGTCCATGAAGTAGAGCGGCGTGGGCTTGAAGTGATGCAGCGCAAACACCAGCGCCAGAGAGCTGAGCGTCTTCTCTCCTCCAGACAGGTTATAGATCTTCTTCCAGCTCTTCTTAGGAGGACGCACACTGAGAACACACACACACACACACACACACACACACACACACAGCTGTCAGGACTGGGACACACTCAACACGCCTCACCAAAACTACCCTTCTGCTTGAACTTTACTCCAGTTTAAACCTTTTAACGGGTTGCTGAGAAGACCTGAGAAGTTCCTGTTTGCATGTGATGGAAAGAAATGGTGAAACACTCTGTGGCAGTTCTAGAAATTGTGCTCATATACGGAGACAGCAGAGGCACAATGTGTGGACTCCACATCCCAGAAATCATAGTGCCCCACTAGTGCTTTAAACACACCTGAACATGATGCCCTCAGAGAAAGGGTCCAGACTGTCCACCAGCTCCAGCTCGGCGTCTCCTCCAAGCGTCAGCATCTGGTAGTTCTCCTTCAGTTTGTTGGTGATGATGTTGAACCCAGCCATAAACTCATGCAGCCTCTGCTTGCGCAGGTCCTCACAGCCTCTCTTGAAGGAGTCTCTCTGTGTGGTGATGTCATCGAGCTCCGCCACCCGCTGCAGGTACAGCTCCTCCTGCACGCACACACACACACACACACACACAGGGTCAGTGGACTGAGGTCTTCAACAGATGATCTCACCGAGAGGATCTCTATCACCTTCTTCTTGAACTCTGCAATGGCTCCCAGGTTGGGCTTCATGTTGGAGCAGCGGTCCTCCAGCAGAGCGATCTCGTTCTTGATGATGTCTGGGTTGCCGAGGTCTCCCAGCTGCTCGGGGTTCAGCGCAGGCAGCTCTTCTTCTGGAGCTCCATCCATGGGGTGCAGGGACAGTTTTCTGGCCTGAAACACACAGGACTGTGAGCAGAGAGAAGACCCAAAGCACACAAACCAGCCCCGGGCCAGCAAAGCAATGCCAGTGTGACTCAACCCAACGCTTTGCACTAGGGCCGGGGAATTGTACAGATTTTATCCATTAATGCAAATGTGAATGTTTACGTTGTAATTGGATATTCTTAAAATGACTTTAAATTGGTGTTTTTAGAACGCCATTTCATGCAAGAGATGATTTTTAAACACATAGACAGCAGTGGAATGAAAACCCTGTACAGAACTAACACAGAGTCTGATATTTGTTGTTATGATGCGGTTATTTTCGGATTTAACAAAACATTAGTTGTAGTTTGAGAGTAGCTGAGTTAATTGTAGTCTAATGGTGTTAAATTCTTATTTTGAAGCTGAATTGCCTTGACTTTTTTTTTTTCTTATAATTTTGGAACTTCTAATGCGTTTTATGTCCTGCCACATCACCCATCCTGTACCCTGCAGTCACGCATGCAAATTAAGTCCAATGCTGCATGCGTTAAAAACACTAAAGCTGAAACTATAACCAGCATAATTATCTCTCCTAGCAAATAACTAGTTTAAAAGGGTTTTAAGGGAATTTAATGATTGAGCTACATGATTATACATTCACACACAATATAGTGTCAGCTAAACATATGGAGTCAGTGCTGAGTTTCCAGATGTGATGCGTGTCTGTGGCTCAGTACCTCTTTCTCCCAGTGTTTGATCTTGGTGTGGCACTCAGCGATGACTGTGTCGATGTGCTCCACCTTCAGACGAACGCTCAGAGACTCCTTCTGCAGAGTGTGCTCCTGCTCCTGTAGGGCCTTGATCCCTTGCAGGACTCCTCGATGCTGCTCCTGGAGCTCGGGCAGAGCCTCCTACACACACACACACACACAGAGAGAGTCAGCACCAAACATCTTAACAGGTTCACCGTCAGCGAGAGAGGACCAGACTGAAGCACCTCCGCCTGCTGGTACGTCTGCATGATCTCTCCTGCCTGCTCCTCCAGCTTCTTCAGCTGCTCCGTCAGCTCCTCCATCAGCTTCTCGTTCTCACCCATCTCCTTCTCCAGCTGAGCCACGCTGTCCTCAGACTTCTTCAGATTGCTGCCATGGCAGAGGACAACATTCACATTAGAAAAACTCGCTGGCTCTCTACAAAGCTTAGTTCCTGTTCTCGCTCGCACAAGCTTTGCAGACAAAGTGGTTAAAAAGCCCTCTACTGGAGCATTTATGACCGGTGCATCGCTAATAATGGGTAGGTTTCTATATTTTTTTGGCATCATATACAATAGTTGATCAGCAAAAATGCTGAACTGACCAGGAGATGCAAAGAGTTAGTGTGTGTGACATAGCACATAGTGCTGCTTTCAAGCCATTGTCAGTAGTGTTTCAAGTTAAAATAAGCCTCGGTATCATCACCAGAGGCTGTGGTTACTGACCGTCCAGCAGTCTTGATGGCCACCTGGGCTTTGGTGATGGCTGAGGAGCACTCATCCAGCTGTGTGTTGATCTGGTCCAGTTTGTCCTGCTGGGCCTTCAGCTTATGGCTGTTGATGTCCACGATGAGCGTGTGCAGCCTCTTGACCTCAGCCTCCACCTTCCCTGCTTTAGTGGATGCCACCTCAAAGTCTGCATGAAAAACAATCAGGAGACGCACAGATCGAACGGTCAACGCATGAGACTGAAGCAACATGCTTTTTGTCTATTGTCCGTGTCTAATGTTCATGTTTTCAGAAGAACGTGGTGCAGGTACTGGATGCCAGGACTGTGAGTGAATGAGGACAGACGCACCTTTCCTGTACACCTCCAGGCTCTTCTCCATCTGCTTCTGCTTGGCTTTATCAGGAGCAGCAGAGATGACGTTGGCCTCCAGCTCTTTGATCTGAGTCTTGAGATTAAGCTCCTGCTCCGTCAGGCTCTGTAACACACACACACACACACACAGCAGAGATTAACAGAAGGCAGGGCTCACACTCGATCTCGCTCATGATCAGCAGCGCTGTCTGACCTGGATGGTAGCTGTGTATTTCTCCAGCGTATTCTTCATGTCTCTCAGCTCACGTCGGGCTTTGTGCACCTTCTCCTCCAGCTGAAGTTTCCTCTGCTGCCAGTCCTGCAGCTGCGTCAGCTCTCGGTGCAAATCACTCTCCATTTTATCCAGCTGCGCACACACGCACACAAACACCTCTTCAGCTGTAGATGCACTCAATGCTTTTACCGAACATTTAAGAAATCTGCAACTGGAAATGTTTATTTAATGAATCAAATGAAGGGCCAATTCAAGAACGTCAAATAAAATTGCACAGAGTATAAAAGTGTCACTGTACAAGCTAACATCCTGCTGTGCTCCACTGAAGAAGAGCCGGAGTTATCATGGGATCTGACCTGCTCCTGAGTGACATCAGCGCAGACCGAGGAGCCCATCCTGCCCTTCATCACTCGTCCTCCTCCTCCAGTCATCGTACCTGAGCGTGAAGGGGAGAGAGCTCATTACAGACAACGGACTTCTCCAAAGCAAGGTTTCAATTAAAAAAAAACCTTGCCACGTGTAGCTAACGGAGACTTCTTATATCGATTATCTATCATTGCTCTTTTGTGGATTTTGATGCTTCCATTGTCCTCATTTGTAATTCACTTTGGATGAAAGAGTCTGCTTAATGACTAAATGTAAATGAGATGTTCTTTTAGATTATTCATATTTAATTGAACCATTAAAACTTGAGCTGAATCTAGTAAAAGCGGGTGATTGACTAGTGCTCTAGAGACGTCAGAGCACAGACCGGCCTGCTCGATGATCTGTCCCTGCAGGGTGACCACCCTCCAGCGCCTGTCTTTCTGGAAGGCCACCCGTGTGGCCTGCTCCAGGTCTCTAGCCACCAGCGTGTCCCTCAGGGCGAAGTAGAACGCCGGCCGCACGCTCTCGTCCTTCACACGCACCATGTCAAACAGACGAGGGATGTTCTCCGGCGTGGAGATGGAGGCCATGCTCTGCTGCCACACTCTCATCTGAACGACACATACACCAGTCATACACTGTCAGCACCGGACTCTAGCTCTGAAACCAGCGCTAGACCGTCCTTCCTCACCTTGTCCAGGCCGATGAACGTGGCCACACCGATGTTCTGGGTCTTCAGGAAGGTCACGCACTTCTGCGCCGTGTCGATGGTGTCCACTAAGATGTTATCCAGCGAGCCGCAGCTGGAGGAGATGGCGATGTCGTATTTCTCATCAATCGCTCCCAGATCACCCTGTTCAGACATCAACAGGAACATGACTCTGTTTATCTACACAGACAGACTCTATCTGAGGTGAGATGAGAGACATACCAGCCGGCCCAGGATGCCCGTGATCTTCCCCGAGCGTTTCTGCTGCATGAGGGCATCCAGCACTTTGTTGCGGCTGCGATTGGTGGACAGGGAGCTCTTGGCTTCAGCCACCTTCTGTCTCATGTCTCCCACCGTCAGCCGCTTCTGCTGGTCCTGGTCTGACATCTGCTCCAGCTCCTGCTCGTCCTGTAGCACAAACAAACCAGCTTAACACCACATTCACCAGAGGAGCTCTCCTAGGGGTCCTCGCAACAACTTCCAAACGTTTGGGACCAGCGAGAGTTACGTTCCTCTGCTCATCAGGGCTGTATTTATTTGATCAAATAAATGCAGCCTCTGAGCCGAAGCCACTCTTACTGCTCCTGAAGGAGCGGGGTCGTGGCACACACCTTCTTGAGCTGCTCCTCACATGTAGGTATCTTGGCGCTGAGGTCTTTGATGGCAGCTCTCCTCTCTCTCAGCGTGTCCACAGCCTCCTGCAGAGCTCCTTTGGCCTGGTTGAGCTGGTTAACAGCCGTGTTGTGCTGACTCAGGTAAATGTCCAGCTCCGACTGAGCCACGTCCATCCGAGAGCGGGTCTCGTTCACAGTCTTACTCAGCTCCAGCAGCTCCTGCTCTTTCTTCTGCAGGAACACCACACACACAGAGCAAAGATTGAGTAGGAGCTGGGGTCTACAGAAAAACACGCCCCTCAAAACTGCATCACTACGAGAAAGCCAAATAGTTATTACACTCTGAAATAACGGAATATACTTGTGTACAAACATACAAAAGTACAAATAAACAATCTGCTCCCATCGGTTAGAAAGAAGAACATAATCCAGAACACAAGAGGAAGAAAAAAAATGTATATTATTAAGATTTACGTAGATATGCACCAAACCTTTTAGGTCAAGAAATAAATCAACACAATGAATAAATTAACATCAATGTTGGCGTTTCAAAGACAAACTGGAGTTGTGTTAAGGGTTTATACAACTCAGCGTTGATTTAATTTGATTAATTAAACTTCAGTACGCTACCCATTGTATCATGAGTTGTTGGTTTTTACCCAGAATTACCAGTTGAGAGTGAAACACACAGAATCTCACCTCTTTATCCTCCTGCAGACCGCTGGTCTCCTCCTTCAGGCTCTCCATCACCTGAGCCAGCTTCTGCTCCTCCACCAGCTTCTTCTTCTCCAGCTCATCCTTCCGAGCAGACGCGTCGGTGATGATCTTCTCGCTGCTGGCGGGAACGCTCCTGACCTCCTCCAGCTGCACAGAGAACAAACGCTCATGAAACCTACCGCCATTAGCCACTCACCGCCTGGAGATCAGGACGCCTCACCTTCTCCTTGTCTTTCTGAAGCTGTTTCTGCAGTTTCTTGGTCTTGCTCTTGGTGTGTTTGAGCTTCTCGCGCACCTCCACATCCTGCAGGTCCAGCTGGGTAAACTTGTCCTTCTGGCTCTCTATGAACTTCGTCAACTTCGTCAGCTTCCTTTCGAGGAAAAACAAGCACGACACACCTCAACAATGAGACCGCTATTAAATCACAGCAGAGGTCACTCGTGTTATAGAGGGATGAGCAGCTCTCTCACTTCTCCACGCCCTTCAGCTCCTCGTTCTTGGTCTTCATTTCTTCCGTCAACTGGCTGCTTTTGTCACTCAGTTCCTTTGTGTCCTCCTGAATCTGCTGTTTCTCAGCTTCTTTGGCTGACACACGCTTCTGTAGATCATGCCTGCAGTAACACAAACATCACTGATTCTGGGGCACAAGGAGCCGCTTGGCTGCAGCTAACAGTTTATTCTAGAGCAGCACAATATACCAACATTAATTACAAACTGATTTTCGAATCGGCCACCGTTTAAAACATGCGTTTTGAAGCACGGTCTCAGAGCGACGGAGAAGAAAATAATAAGTTAACTGAAGAACGCGTCCACTTCATTCTGAGCCGCACAGACGGACAGATTTATCAAAACTGAAGCTGTCTCTTACACATAGAACTGACAGAGCAGATTCCTCTTCTTAAAGATGTCGTTCTCTAAAGTGAGGAACTCCACGGCTTTATTCTTCTCTCCCTCCAGAGCGCTCTTCTCCTTCTCCACCAGCTTCACTCTATTCAGCTGCACACAAACACACACAGAATCAGGGCTTCAGTGATTAAGTCCTCCTCCAGCCTGTACTGTACTGACTGCTTGAACTTAAAACAAGGTTCCTGATCTTTCTAATATCATGATGATCCTCACACAAGCACAGGCATTAGTGAGGTCCAGTCTCAGCACAGAGGAACCCAGGGTTCAATCTCATTTAAATCTTGCTTCATGAAACTGTTTACATGCTTGAAAACTTGGGAAAAAAAAGAAAGAAATTTTCCTAAATTCTAAAACTAAATTTAGATTTAATGCATGCGTGCAGTTCATTTACCCTTAATATTAGTCTACAGGTGTTCGACCTTCCGTCTTTTTTTAATTACTTTCAGTAGGGTGGTGTTATACCTTCTCTCCGCGCTGCTCGTTCAGGAGCTCCACCCGCCGGCACAGGACATCGATGGGCTTTTTGAGACGGCAGGAGCCGATGATGTCCTCCAGGTACTCCAGCATGCCCTCATCGTGCTCCGTCTGTCCTTTGGGCTTCATCATGGCTATCTGCTCCACCTCGCCCTGACAATGACACACACACACTGAGTCTGACGCAGCTCTCATCTCCACAACCAGCTCAGCGCTCAGAGGTTAAAGAAAATAAATGCTGTGCAATGATTAATTGTACAGAAAATAAAAAAAGAGTGTTTATATAATGCGTGTGTGCTGTGTATACTGTCCCGAAACACACGTTTCAGAGTAGAATTACTGACTACAGCATTTTTTTTATAGAAACATGAATATATCTACAAACATGTGTTATGTGGCTTTAGAAGAGTTAAAAACGTATACACAGTGTCTTTAACTGTATACACATGGATGTGTGTGCATTTATATTTACAGGACAATATATATTCTTCAATACTTCCTCAATTAAATAACATTGGGAAGTAAAACTATATAAAAAATTGCCTGGCACTGAAACTGCTTTTAAATGGACGATCACTTTTTAGCTTCACTTCCAAGATTGGCAATTGCATTTGCTCTGTTTATACTATGTCAGTACTTACCACACATCTTCAAATCTAACATATCAATCACAATGGTGAACTGAACACAAGACACGGCCCTAGGCGACAGCACTCAGTGAATGATGATGTAAAGGAAGTGAAGGAGGCTGGCTCCTGCCTCACTGAAGCAGCACACAGAATATTGGGGCTGGCCTTGACTTTAACACGCCAATATTTACGTGCTGCTAAAGCGAGGAAGGTAGAGTGGACAGATGTTGACCTCTGACCTTTTTGGACAGTCCATGTTTACAAACCATGTGTAATTCTTAGGTTTAGCGTATGGGAGTCCCTTAAAACTCTAGAGCAGCAAATGATGGTTTGCACCTTCCTTTATGTGGAAAACCATGACGCGCTGCTTTAGCGGCCTAAGGAGGATTTAGCCCGGTTTCGACTCTCCAGAAAACACAAGAGGCCAACAGCAGTGATGAAAGCATGCAGCGCTTCGAGAGAGGTGACAGTGACAGGATTACCTGCAGGATGAGGAAGCGGTTGTGGTCCAGATCAATGCCGTGGCTGCGCAGCAGTGTGCCCACATCTTTGAAGGTTGCTTTCTTGCCATTGATGTGATAGGAGGAGGAATTATCTTTGGCAGCAGTTCTGGACACGTAGAAGGAGCTGTTGGGAATGGCATCGTAGTCGTCTCCTTCCTGAACACACAGAAGACACTTCAGCACCGGACAACAAGGACCGTAAGACGTCAGGGGTCAGATCCACCAATATGACGAACTGAACTGCACTGCATATTTGTACAAAATCTGTTTAAGTAAGCTACTAAAAACTAATTTGAGAACAGCATATTGGGTGTTGTACGTAATTGCTCTCCTTCCTGCAAGTATTTATTCACCATATCCGTGTAGGAGTAGATTAGCGTACAAAGGTGAACAATGGAAGTCTGAAATCAAACTTTCTTGCGCTGCGTAGGCTATTGTGTGATGAAAACGTCCTCAAAGCAATCTAAAGGACCTGTCTAATACTGCTGGGAGGTGTGTTTAACTGCCATATCATTAACCGGTAAGATCGCTGATACACAATATTATTAGCTAAATATCCTCTTGCTACTGTCAAAGGCATTAGCCACAGGGGATATCTCTGACTGCCTAACAGCAGACAAACTTTAATAAGAAGCATGAATAATGTAGGGTTAGCCTCGTTCTCTTCTTCATCAGACTGCTTAAAATATGTATCGTACAAACACAGTCATTTAGATGAGAATCCTGTTACAGAAAATTAAAGTAGGGAAATGAATTACAAAATATAAGACCCTGCAAGAGTGATATTTATGAAAAAAGAAAAGAAATGTTTGCCAATGCTTTAGATGGAGTAGAATGATTATAGACATCTCTTCCTGTGTGCTCACCTTGTCGATGATCTTCTGGAAGTGCACCTCCACAGTGCAGCTCTGGATGTCCAGGTGACTGTCAGAGCTGTGGATCAGAACCGACAGCTTCTTCGAGCGAATCTTCTGAGCTCTGTATCCAAACACGAACAGCATGGAGTCGATCACGTTGGACTTGCCACTGCCGTTTGGACCGATGATGCAGGAAAAACGCTGATGACAGAAAGATTTAAACAGAATGTGCTGAATAGTATCAGTGAGGCTAAGAGATGAGATGCAGGAAATCACTCTTAAAACAAGTGGCACTGACTGTTCAGATCACAATGTCAAATAAAGAATGTATGTTGAACAGTTTAAAACAACAGATTCCCCCCAAAGTTGAAAAAAGAACACATTTTCTCCAAATTCATTCAAATACGGGCCATATTAAAAAAATAAATGAAATAGAAAGCTGTCCTCAAGAGGGCGCAATAAAAAAAAAACTAAAAAAAAAAAAAAAAACACTGTGTTATTGGCTTTTAACTGAAGTGATTTTATTCAGTGTGAACAGACACCAGCAGGAGGAGGAATTGAAGTGATATTAAAGCATGTTCAATGACTTTGTGAGGTTTAACTTTGAATGTCATAATAAATGCATTATGACTGCTGATATCTAAAACACCTGCATTACTTAATTAACAAATAAGTTACAATTATTTCAGCTAGTTGCTAAGAAAATGTTTCTAATTTGTAAACTGAAGAATGAAACAAACAAACTGACATAGTATGTGAATAATACTAGCAGTATAGTTATAGCAAACTGATAACACTGTATTGAGTTTAATGTGATTTTATGTGAAGAAAAGTGTGAACTTGAGAAGACTCCGCTAAAACAAAACACAGCTAACTGAAAACTCTGAAGAGGAAAGGGCTGCAGATACCTTATGGAAGGGGCCCAGAATCTGCTCTCCAGCGTAGGACTTGAAGTTTCTGTTGACGATATGAGTGATCATGAGGCGCGGGGCCCCGGGCTCGGAGCTCATGGCGGGAGGTGGAGGAGGAGGGATGCTGGCCAGGATCTCCTCCAGACTGCGGCTGTCCAGCTCCTCAGCAGGTTCGCCCGGAGACGCATCTACAGAGACAACCACCGTCTCACACACTTCATCTGATCAAACACGCTGAAG
This sequence comes from Enteromius anoplus, assembly GCA_032359395.1. NCBI lineage: Eukaryota > Metazoa > Chordata > Actinopteri > Cypriniformes > Cyprinidae > Enteromius > Enteromius anoplus. The sequence continues at coordinate 62,953 of JAUMHG010000007.1, read as the reverse complement.
AAACCAAGTCTAGACTAAACCACCCAAACATGACTGCTGGACCAGAACACTGACCCCAACACACAAGAGAATTTTTCACCCGATTTCTAAGAATGTATTATTCTACTATTTTTTTGTTGTTGTTGTTTCCTCAAGAGAATTGTATTATTTTATCTTATTTAATTGCAACTTTTAGCATTGTGGGGGAAAAAGTTGCCAGATATTTTTTTGTTACTTAATAAATCTGGTAATAAAAACAAACCATCCTTCAACGGAAAACGTATTTATTCAGCTTTTGGATTATGTATAAAACCCAATCTCAAAAAAAAAAAAAAATCGTTTTATGGTCCAGGGTCACACATAAGAAGACAACCTAAGATGAAATTTAACTTTAAGCATGAGATTTGTGTGAAGGGTCAGTCAGAGGCGAGGTTAGTCGAGATCATATTAAGTTTCATTAGCTGCAGGCTAACTGACTTCACTAAACAAAAGAGTCATGCCAGGATGAGAAGGAAACATCAGCGCGTTTCCAGATTAAATGCTCTGCAAGTTTGTCCCGTGACAGTCTGAAGAAAGATCCTCCGGTCTCACCGTGCTCGGCGGCGGCGGCGCTCGGGGCTCTGCGGGCGGGGATCGGCTCCTCGTCGGACTCCGCTGCTCTCTTCGCGGCCGTCGAGCTTTTGGTTTTCACAGGCATGACTCACTGCAGCTGAAAGCACATTGGCACGGGTTAGTCTGCACCGATGAAGGACACGTCCCGTGTCTGGCTTTGTTCACACACACAAAAAAATTCCCACAAGAAAATCATTGCATACGTGGAACAAACTTCGTCGCATCTCCTCACAATACTGTGAAGTGTGTGTATCCGCGCGTGTGTGTGTGTGTGTGTGTTGTGAACTGATGTCGGGGCTTCACCGCTCACACAAAGGAAAACACACAGCTGACAACTTCAAGACGACAAACCGAGCACTTCTACACACACGCGGTGTTTGTGAGAGGAACTGTTCGTGCTGACAGCTTTCTCCGAGCTACCGCTTCAGCTACATTCACAACCAAACTACAAACGAGCTCGTTCTGAACGGGTTAGTGAATATACCCGAGCGGAAACACAGCTGAACGTGATTTCAAACATCCATTGAGTTTTGAAACATCAACATTAACGTTACACCAAGATGTTTGCGTTGTTACGACAATATCGCGAAAATATTCAGAGGCATGACAGCGATGTGTTTACAAACTGCCCTCAGACACTTTCCAAACACACACACACACACACACACACACACCAGCATATGTGTAATAAATAACACGTTAACTAACAAACCGATTTACATGAAGTTATGTTAATTAGGACAGAATTAATGTTAGTAACGTTACGTACTGCGATGAGCGTCGCCTCGGGATAATAGTTACCTAAACCAATGAATCTGCCGCCATTTCAATAAAATCGAGTAAAACTAGTCTACATTATGAAAATATATTGATGTTTCTGAAGACCTGATGTGACTGTTAATTGTTAAACTTATTAATTAACGTTAATAAACGGGTGTGTGCGATCTGACACTTCGCAAACTATCCGCTTAACGTAAATGTCCTCGTTTACCTTAGCCTCGGCTGATTTCCCGCGCTCTCGTCGATATTACTCCGGTTTCTCCGCCGGATTCGCATATACTGCGCGTTTAGTGAGTAAAACGAGAGTAAATCCGCGCTCTTTACTTCACCCTACAGAAAACACACTCGTAAATGGCGCGTAAACTGAGAGCACGAACCCGAGTCCGTTGTAGCCGCGCAATGCTTCATGGGAACACAGCCGCCCTCCGCGCGTCACGTGACAGGACAGTTTTTTATTTATTTATTATCATTTTAAGTGACAAGAGGCACACTGAACATGTTCAAAAGTCAATTAAAACAGAATAAATTAAGTAGCTACTAGCTAGAGAAAAACAAGTCAACTTGTTAGCATATCAAAACCGTTACCAAACAAACAGACAGCTTTTAAAGTCAAAGAGTGCTTTAGTAAATACATCAACATTTTAATGCATCAGAAAACATTACGAATAAAAACAGAGATTAGATACATTTAAAAAAGTCACAAAATAACTGAGCTCAGAACATCTCGCGAGAAGTGCGTCTGTAGTGGTCGGTAAACTACATCTCGCGAGAAGTGATGCGCGGTTGTCTAAACACTTCACTTTCTAGTGTACTGCAAAGAAAGCAAACAGTTAGATATAAAATATGGAGACCGAGATATAATATGTGAGCGCCTGGAGTTTACTCAGAAGTGTTTGTTATCAAGATACTCAGCACCAGATGATTTCATGCTTTTAAAGCGAGCTCGTCAGGGTTAACGTTAGCTGACTAAGTTAGCACGGCAGTAGCTAATGCGTTTCCGTGGCAACGGCGGCTTCAGTCAGGTAAACATGTTCGTGCTCCTGTCTTCATGCTACGATATTAGCATGATTGGATGACTTCAGAGCATCACTTCTCCTTAAAAACAGGGAAATATAAGTTAACACTGCAAGCCTCGGAGGGACGCTGAAGGATGCGGCTGAAGACATCTCTGCTGAAGCAACCCAAACATATCCTTCATTCATTCCTTAAGTCTTTCGCGTATTCTCAGTCTTAACATATAAAACACAGAATATACAGTCTGCATGTGTACAGACACGAGCTCGCATGCTTTGGTAGTATTGAGATGCCACTGATTACACCTCTTAATCTGTGATGACGACATCGTTTTTATTTTAATAAATGTATACATGTACTGTTAAAACATCCAAGAAAATCACAAAATACTGGCATTATGTGTTCTTGACCTTTCATAAATTCATTAAGAAATCAAAATTCATAATCGTGTTGTTATGACTTAATTGTTATGAAAAATAAGTAAAAAAAGCTAAAATGCTGTTTGCAGTTTAATAATAATAATGATAATAATTGTTCATTTGTTGGTAGCTTGTTCCTGCAATTGTTAATACACTAAGAGAAATATCTAGTAATTATCCAGGACATTATCTTATATATCTTATTTATATATATATATATATATATATATATAGATATATCTTATATATCAATGATCTGTTGTGTTCCTGTAACCTGACAACACAAAATTCAACAGATGCAAGAAACCTGTAGAAACGGACGTCCTCCGTGTTAACAGAGAAGACTGTGTGTATGTTACTGACTTTTCTTAGAGTGTAGCACACAAACTAATAACTGCCTGCTAAATGAACTCGTGGAAATATATAGCTGATATCTGACGCAGTGACACAGTAAAGCATCGTGATTACTTCAGCGCCGTCCTCACAGAGTGTTGAGCTGAGATGAGGTGTTTGTTGTTGACCCTTGACCCCTGAGCACACCGGGAGCTGGTGAGCTGCGTGGGATGGACCAGTGCTGACGAGCTGTACTCCTGCAGCGATGACCATCACATTCTCCGCTGGAACCTGCTCACCAACGACTCCAGCGTCCTCGTCCGGCTCCAGGAGCACATCTACCCCATCGACCTGCACTGGCTCCCCAAGAGCGTGAGCGGGAAGAAGACGGCCGGGGCCGAGCTGTTCGCCCTCACCAGCACCGACGGTAAAGCCCTGTCTTTCCCTGTCTGTAAGCAAGATTTACTGTCTTCTGCTCGACGTGCCTGCGTTTCTTTGATTCAGAATACAGCCGTAACATTGTGAAATATTTTTACTACTTTTCTATTTGAATATTATTATTTTAAAAGAATCTCTTCCACTGAGTTCAAATAATCTTCACTACGGCGGTCACACGGTCCTTCAGAAATCATTCTAACTCTCGGATTAGCTACTCGCAAACCTTTATTTATTCGTTTTATTTCATTTATATGAAAATGCAGCTGTGAAAATGTTCAAATATATTCAAATGGAAAGCAGTTATTGTGAAGAGTAGAATTGGTTTAGAGCTCCGCCACGGTTCTGCTGACAGAGCCAGGTGTTGACAGCTACTGTACAGACGCTGTATTTCTGAGGGCCTGGTCACATGGTAACATCTCATTTGCGCAGTATTTCATGCTTGTGTGCTTGGGAGCTGATTTTGTGGTCTTGACTGTGCTCACATGCACTAAATATAGCAGAGCTCAGGGCGGCAGCTTGATGATTTGCAGTTTTAGGGACCACAAATGACACAGAACTCTCAGGATTCTTTTAATACGCTCCGCCACAAAATATACACTTGGCTAGAGTCCTCGATAACCACCTCCGTGCCTGATCACTGTCTGTCTGCAGCACACACACACACACAGAGAAACACACACACACACTTACACACACAAACAGAAACAGACACACTCACACACAAACACACACACATTTTTGTCCTAGTATGAGGAAGATTTTATAAATCTAAAGAAGTTTGTTTGTGGAAGCATCGCTGTTATTATCTGTGTGTGTGGACTGATGGGAGCTGTTGTGTTGTGCAGGTAAACTCCACCTGGTGTCTAAATCTGGTCGTATAGAGAAGAGCGTGGAGGCCCACAGAGGAGCAGTGCTCGCCGGACGCTGGAATCACGACGGGACGGCTCTTATCACAGGTCCACTGCAGTATACACCCTCTATACAGCACACAGCACACAGCACAAGTTATTAAATTAGAAATGAATCTTGCCTACACGTTACATTAGCCTGTCTCGTGTTGTTATCTGAGGATCTGTTTGTGCAAACCAAACACAAAACTTCTGTGATCATCTCCTTTTGTTCCAGACCTCTATGACTTTCTTTATAAAGCCGAGAAGGAAGAAAATGACATCAGTCAAGTCAATTCAATCTCTATAGCACTTTTGATTGTTTGATAGCAGCTTAACAGGAAGTTATTAGTAGAAGGAAGTTGTACAGTACATTGCTGTCCATGATGTCTCCGAAGTTCGATCAAAACCTTGCCTGAGAGCAAGACAAGGACTTCTGGAGACTCAGTTCTTCTCTAGCGTGTGTTATTCAGTACTGCAAGATTAGCTCATACGCTTCTGGGAGGTTTTCCACTTCCTTGAGAAATCCTTCACATTATAAAGTTATATAAAGCACACGGATCAGAGTGTTTATGAAGCTTTGTGTTGTGTGTGTGTCAGCTGGTGAAGATGGACAACTGAAGATCTGGTCTAAGAGTGGGATGCTGAGGTCTACTCTGGCCCAACAAGGTACACACACACACACACAACACAATAGAGTGCTGAGGGGTTATGAACTGGAGAATCAGAATGGTCTTGATATTTACTCTGCAATAAAAAGATGCAAGTTCCGGTTTTAACATGCGTCAGGCGACTGTCACGCCTTCGCACACCTGCTGCTGTGGGAATCATACAGGAGCATCAGTTTGACACACTGCTCGCTTTAGTGTTCACATTAAACACTATTTGACTGTTAGAGATGTGATGACTAGTGTTTAGAGAGGAATGTGTTTTCTACAGTATATATGATCCAAATAACATATTCACACGTAAATAAAAGTCTGTTCTGACCAACTCAGGAAAAAACAT
>JAUMHG010000007.1:32464-57383 GCA_032359395.1 Enteromius anoplus | reverse complement strand
TGTACGCTTGCAATCTTATGTACACCTGCACAACACCTACTCTACACATGCAAATCTTTATGGCATTATTTGATCTCCATAGAGCTCCTACCAAGTATTGAGTACATATACAGTGAATGAACATACAACAATTCACTAAAATGTTTTTTTTATTGGTCTTATAAAGTATTTTAATTAGTTGAGAGTGAATTGGTGGGTTTTTGTTCAGTAATCCCGATTAATAACACCTGCTTTGATCTGACCCTCTGAAAAATAATTATATTGTGTGTGTCACTCAGATGATGAGCGCTGTTCGTGTGTGTGTAAGGGTCAGGGGTCATGTTACAGGATCATGAACTACGCCATTACAAAACCACTCCTGTTTAATCAACAATGCTCTTCTGTTTAAACACACAGCAGCAGCAGCATCTTTATTATAATGGTCATATATAATAACACATAACATTAATAATTCACGTGTAGCTCATGTTTCGTTCAGCTCTTAACAATATGTTGTCAATACAAAAGTCAAATCTTTACGAGAAAATTTGAACTTTCCATTGTTAGCAAGTTGCTACTGAATTATATTTGCCTCCAAATTAAAATGAGATGTTTTTGCATGCGTTTATAACACGTTTGATATTTACATGCGGTTTATTTGCTCTTTTTTCAGGAACGGCGAGGTTCCATCCTCAGACCTGAAGGGTACGTTTCACACCTGACCGATCAAATCATATTAACCCTGTAAAGCCTGATGTTATAGTCAGGAGAAATACAAGAGTTTATTGAACCTTTAGACAAAATATACCTCCTCCCCCTTTTTTTGAGAACATATTTGATGCGCAAGTATTTTGATAATATTAAGAACATGGATGAAAAAAACTACACAACAAAAGTATTAAAAGGCTCAAACTGAATGACAAATATTCCATTTTAAAACATATCATACAATGCAGTACAGAGAGCTGTAGAAATAAAAGCTCCTCAGAAGATGTTTTGGAGGCTTGTGAAGATTGTTTCTCCGCTGAGGAACAGTGGAAGTGAAGCTCCTCAAAAGTTCCAGAAAGAGTTCATCTGGAGACGTGACCAAAGTTATTCTGACGCTTACTTCATCAAAATCAGTCCAGATCTGACAGCAGAAGAGTTTCTACAATTACACATCAAGAGCTTTAACCGGATCAAACACTTCAGACTATCGATCAGAGACAGAAGACACGAGGAGATGAAGGAGGGAAGCAGCTTAATCATGAAGAGTCTTAGACATCTGCATACTGTATGAAATATTAAAAAAACAGGTTAAGCTTGAACAGAGAAAATGAGATCATTTCCTGTGATGGAGGGTTCATGTGCTCTGGATGAGATCTGCACATCTACAGTGTCCAGCAGAGGTCAGCAGAACCTCACTCAGCTCTACACTGAGTAAGTGAGCACTGTATGAGAGATCAGCGACAGATGAATGAAGCTGATGCTGCTCACGCTGTACCATGGACCGATCAAACCCTGAACCTGTGCTTCACATGTGCCTCTCGTTCACGTTATTTTACAGTTATTCCAGTACTGTCTTATTCCTGCATGTCTCATCGATCACTCTATGATTAAGATGATAAAAAAGCATATTAAATACCACTAAAGCTGCATTGATGCATTGTATCAGGTGACACATGGAGAAATCAAGGAGGCAAATCAAGAGCAAAGTCAAAAACGAGAGTAACACGAGAGTCAGGATGAGGACACACAAACACACACACACCCACTTACTCTCACACACACACACACACACACACACACACAGAATGGTATTATTGCAAAAGGAAACAGGAAGAGCAGACTCAATAATAAGAGTCTCAGGACAAATAAAAGACAGAAACAGTGACCTCCGGTGGTCAGAAGACACCAGAACACCTAGAGGAAAGGACTTTAGTGCTCTGCATTTAACCCATCCAAGTGAACACACACCTGGAGCAGTTGGGGGATCGGTGCCTTGATCAAGGGTCTCAGCTCAGTCGTGGTATCGAAGGTGGAGAGAGCTCTGGTTATTGACTAACCCACAATCCCTGCCTGACCTGGAAGTTCAACTCCCTATCCATTAGACTGCCAATCAATCAGTGTGCGATTGCTGTTTACTTTCTGCTATTTTTATGAGTCAGGTGAGGTTATGAGTTCATGACCTGTCATGTTTGTGTTTTCTGTCTAACAGATGATTCTTCTGGAAGCTCTCACAGCAGCAGCAGCAGCACAGGTGCATCACTTCATTCAGAACTCCCGTCTGCAGATTTAGTTATGAAGAATTAACAGAATGTGACTAGTGATCTAGATGAAGTCATCATTTCTGACGCAGAAATACTGTGAGATCTCAGAATCAGTGCAGCAGCAGGAAGATGTTGGGTTCTCTTTAACAGAAGACTAATAGAGCACCCATCGCAGGATAACATGAGTGTTTAATGAGAGCAGGGGTTGTGTGCAGCAGTCCGGAGGAGCTTACAGAACTCGTATCAATAGCTAGTTTCTATTGTGGTAGTGACAAGCATGCATGGGTTAACTTACTGACCGTGATCCATCTATGACTCTGCAGAAGATCAATCGTTTAATCAGAGAAAATACACGATCCTCCAGTTTCTGTATCAAACTGGGCTTTATCATTATTAATAAATATAATGTCTCAGACGCGGTGCTTTACTGTTAAATATTAATTTCCAAGAGAGAAAGGATTAGTTTACTAGTAAATGAATATTTATTATAATGCACAAGCGCTAGTTACGGCGATCACATCTTCTGACTTTGCACAGTTTTTATTTTTATTTAGAATTTTTATTGATAGTTTTTGTACTTTTTGGAGGGGATTTTCTTCCTGCATTGTGACACTGCTCAAAAATGACCAGTCGGCAATAGAAATGCTCATAAATGTCTTGTTTTGCTATTGTTAACAAATATTGGTAATTCCCTCAGATTTGGAGAGAAAATGATCAACAAATAATGTTTTGGGGGATTTTTCACTCATAAAGTGAGGTGCACGAGCTCAGATCAGTGAAGTTTGTGAGTTTGCTGATAATACGGCGGGATGGTTTTTGACCGATTGCACCAAACTAGCTGAAGATCGTCTGCAGTCTGCTCCTCTAAAACATGTGGGATTTATAAGCCTTCTTTTGTAAACTGGCCATTTTTTGAGAGGAGCTGAATGTCCAGGATCACCCTGTTTTTTTAATGAAACAGAGTTGTAGTAAAATTCTAGGAATTGTAGACTAGTTTCGGTCAATATCCAAACTCATATTTTAGTCATGCTGCATAAAAGGGAAACTGTTCCATTCAAATCACAACTACAGATCGCTGTCATTTGAGAAATTTCGTTAGAATTATGGCACTTTCGCCTGTTGACACACATCAAGAGAAAGCCAGCTCATACACAGGCTGCTCTGAGCTCATCGAGTTTATTACATGCTATAATATAAAAGCAGATTTCATGCCTAAGCTGATGTGTATAGGTGTGTGTTTGTTCAGATAGCACATCGACTGAGGAGAGCTCGGAGGAAGAGGAGGCCCACGAGGAGGAAGAGGAAAGAGATTCAGGTATAAAATGTGTTCTGGTGAGCTACTGAAATGTTGCTTTACCTGCTAGGTGTCTGTCTGATCACGTCTGTGTTTGAAACACTGAGATCCTAACACACAGCACAACACTAAACAGAATCACACTAACGTGAGGGACTGGAGGAAGGGTTTGTGTTCAGATCAGGTTTCAGGGGTCCCGTAGGTCCGTCTTCTTGAGCACACTATAATCATGAATTCTCCCGTGTTTGCAGACTCAGACAGCAGACCCGGAGCAGAAAAGCCCTCTGGTAAAGATCCTAAGCTTTCACGTGTGCTGTGTTTAGATGATGAGCTGATGTCATAACGCTGTGTTTCTCTCCCATCAAGCCTCAGACGAGCCGCTCCAGTCCTGCTGTGAGAAGTGCAGAGCTCTGACGGTCAGTGGAGTAAACAGACAATAACCAAACATATCCCAGATTTTCATCAGGGCTCAACATGTCCTTAAACACTCTTAATTCAGCCTTGAATCACAGCAGAAAGTCTTCAGCTCTTAAAGTCATGGCAATAAATACAAAATAAATTGATAAAAATACTGATATGTATATATGTCTTATAAAAAATACCGATCTGTAATCACACCTTAACCACCCTTAAACCTACCCACACCCCCAAACCTGTCCCTAACCTCACCGGTGTCCTCCTCAGCAGCAGCAGAAGTGTGTTACAACACAATAAATACATTGCACCTATTTGTTGATGTAAGAACTTAGTAGTTAAGGCCACCTAATGTGAGGTGTGACCCATAACTTTACCATTATTCTGCAATATGGAGAATATTAGAAGCATTGACAACTATGAGAGAAAGGATAAAGTGTTGCAGGATGAGCACTTCTATTATTCCTCGCTGTATGAACTGTTAAAGATGTACATGATATTTGTCTATAAAACTTTAAGCAGAAGCCCTTAGTCTAAAGCTGGTTCAGATCAGGAGAAACAGGTAGTGTCTCTGGATACCAGTGTATCATGATCTATACCAGTGGTTCTCAAGAAGCATTTACAATACTGTTGTATCTTAAGATTAAAGTGGGTCTGTTTTCCAAACGGAGAAAGCCAGTGGAATAACAGGAAGTGGATGTAGTGCTGACACAGCTCTGTTTGTCCCTCACAGAATCCTAAATTCGAGCTGGTCACCCCCAGGAAACTGTCCAGGGATCGTCTACAGTAGGTTCTGTTCTCTGTACTGTACTTACTGTACGTGCTCAGTGCATGATGGGTCTGTGACTCACAGCAGGTGTGTCCCTCGTTGTATGACTCGGTTTTTCTAAATGAGCAGTGCTGCAGTCTAAACTTGACTCGTGTACTATCCTTCTCTGCACTGAGCGCTTTAGAAGAATCCTACATGTAATGTGAGAGTCGCAAATGTGTCACTGAAGGGTTTCTGCTGCGAGGCATAATTTCCCAGTGATTCATAGTTCAAGTGCCTCGCGTGAATTAGGAAACCTGTCAATAGAAGTCTCTTCTGTTCACTGAGGCTCCATTCATTTCGTTAAAAAACCTAATTTTGTGAATTACAACTACAATTTCAAATAGCTGTTTATCTGTTGAAGTGTGATGTATTTCTGTGATGTTCAGCATCACTACTCCAGTCTTCAGACGTCATTCTGATTTACTGCTCAACAAACATTTTTGTGGAAACCGAGGCACATTTAGTTTTTCACAGATCAACAGAAGGAAAAATGTCTTGCCTGTCACAGCTGATTGATATAACGCGTCCTCATTACTCCTTTAACCGTATATTCATTAAGAAAATGTCACATTTTAATGATATTTCACAATATTGCTCTTTTTGATTTAATAAATACAGCCCTTAGTGAACGGAAGAGACTTCTTTCAAAAACATTACAAATTGACTAAAAGGTTTAACATTTGATGTGTTAGTTCCCCCCCAAAAAATCATATTTCAGTTCTGACGTAAAACGCCAGTTTTTCAACGGTTATATATTTATTTATGCTAGTATTGAAATATGTTTTCTGAGAACTGTAAAATATGAATCATTTTAGCAATCGTCACATCTTATGAACGTTTTAGTGGACGATATCCTAACTGTACAGATCTATATAACTAAAGCTGATGATACTGTACATGGGGCATCGCTCTCGTCTGGATGCTTTAGATCGGTGTCCCACTTGCTTGCTCATTAAAGTGCCCCTTTATGCCGTTTTTAATGTTGTTTTGGGAGTCTGGATCTGTTTAATATCACCTCCAGTGATTCTCAAACGATTTGTTCAAAGCAGACTCTCTAAACCCCTCCCTTCTGTGAGCCTGCTCTGCTCTGATTGGTCAGATGACCCGGTCTGTCGTGATTGGTTGTATTTGTAGGCGGGGTCAAGTTGTTCGCAGCCGACCAACATACGGCATAGGTGGGAATGGTTTAAATGGTTTAGGATGTATTGAGTCGATTCTTTATTTTGGGAGATTTATTGTGCACTTCAGGGTTTACAGCTTTGCAGATCATTTACAGTCACGTACATTACACACTGCATGAAAGGTAATATTGGAAATGGCATAACAGAGGCGCTTCAATAGCAGCGGTGTGAGATCAGTCTGAGACTGGGTCTTGGCTCTGGTGCAGGCTGCAGCTGGAGGCTGAGGGAGTGTACGAGTGCTCAGACACCGGCCTGGTGTTCGAGGTCTCTCAGCGAGTCAAGATCACCTACTGCGTTCTCTCCTGGAGCAAGTTCAGCTCACACTTGACTGGATCGTGGAAGTGTGCTGGTCCCATCGTTGACGTGGAGTGCGATCCATCTATCCTCAAGTCCGTCCAGTTCCCGCACTCACTGTGTCTGGCAGGTACAGAGACCTTCTCCCAGGAATAGAGAAATCCAGCCCATTCTGATTAGGTATGTTTAGAAGCACGTCTGCTGGTTTAAGCTGCTCTGGAGCAGGAGCTAGTTGCTTAGGACGAGTTTAAACCAGCAGCCATGCTTCAGAACAAACCTCACCAGCGTGTTTGCAGCGAAGCCTGTTTACTTTCTGTCATCCTCACTCCTGTTCTCTCTGCTGCCGTCCTCCCGTCTCTCTCAGCAGATAAACACAACGAAGTGAAGTTCAGCGTGCTGCATGTGAAGAACAAGCGTGGTCAGATCGAGCCCTCGGCCGAACACTCAGGCAGTCACGTCAAGTGGACTGTGTCGTCTCTGTCACCCGTGGGTCCGATTGTGCAGACTTCTAAATCAGCAGAGCATCATGGGGTGGTGCAGGTCTTCAAGGAGGTGGGCCAGGAGAACTCCTCCTGCTTCAGAGTTTACCTGGCTGGGAACAACTCCTCCGAGTTCAAGGTGAGGTGACACGGCTAATGGTTAATCGGCAGCAGAAAGGTTCCTTCTTTCAGAGGAATGCAGCGGTTTTTACACAGCTCTTCTTCTTGGTATCGCTGCTTATGTGACCTTCTGGTAATCTGCTAAGTTTAGATTGATTACCGGGTGAAGTGCTGCTGTGCTGCGTGATAACATCCCTGTGATGTCAGACCAGTTTCGGTTCTGCGTTTGTCCTGCATGCCTGGGTGATCATCGCTCTGCTCGTGAGAGGCTGTGATGTTTGATTGTGTGGGTGTCATCATCATCATCACTATTACTCTCAGCATCGTGCTTTTACTTTTTATGACTTGTTGTGATAAGACAAGTTGAGTTTGTTTCTTCTTCATCAGATTTGGAGAAATGTGTCATTTCAAAAGAGTACTTCCAATAACAAAGCGAGGGTCAGGGCAAACAATCAAAAAACTAGAGAGCAGTCTTAATGGAGTTCATGGGCACTCCAGCTGGCGGTCGGGGTCAGAAATTACAGCCCCTGACTCAAAGCCACATCTTCTGCTGAATGAAGTGGATGTGCTTGATAAATGTCATCTGGTGACTGTGGCTCATCGACTGATGCTCCACAACAGTATGTGGGATGCTCATCGTTGGACAGGGGCTCGTCTTCGCCTTCTGCTGTGGGTTTAATCGTCACATTCACATCTGAAAAGACTTCCTGTGGTCTGCACAGCACAGAGCGTAATTCACGCTCTCAAAGGCCATTTCAGTTTCAGTCAGCCAAAAAAAACGAAAGACCTTTGTTCTGAAAAATGAGAATTGTTATCAGTACTTACCCTCGCGTCCTTTTAAAGGAACATACGTTTCTTGTAAGAATGCCGTGGCCTCTTCTGCACATAATCTAAGGGGACTGAGTCTGTCAAGCTCAAAATAACACAAAACCACATCGATGAAAAGTTGCTTTATTTAAACTTTGCTCTGACCTAGTTTGTTTTAAGAGCCCTGTGTTGCAAACACTGTACAGTTTCACTGCTAAAACCATTTGACTAAATTCCTGAGAAGACGGATGAGCATGAATAAAAATGATTTGAGCTTAAACGCTCTTAAACACTCTCTGCACAACGCTGCATACGTTGGATAGCTTTAATGTATTTGGATTGTGCGTAAAACACTAAGAATAGACAAGTATCGGATGGACTGATACTCAATATTCAATTACTCGTATCGGATCCTGGCAGAGAAACGCCTGATCAGGACTTCCCTATTCCAAACATCCTTTTTAAAACAGCAGTAACATTTAAAAACGGTTAGATTGAAGTTCCTGTACTTGAAATAGTAGAGTATGCAACACCAAAGTCAGGGTTCAGTTCCCAGAACATGGATGAATTAGTGAAGGCACACAAAATATACCAAAAACACACACAAGCCAATACAATGTGAATGAGTTTTTTAAATCAAGGTTTTTAAGATGTCAGGGGAACATTCCCATCTGTCATTCTGCAAACATGAGGAGAATATTTCTTTTGAATATATTCTCCAAAAATAGTAAGGTTTTAGAAAATCAAGTTAAAGTTCCTGTAATTGTTAGTTGTGGGTTCAATTCCCAGAAAAGGCATGAACTGAACAAATGTGTTTCTTGAACTCAGTGCGGGTCAGTCTGGAAAAAAAGCATCTGCTAAATATAAGAGTTTGAGCTTCTGATGTGCCCTAGTGAAATGTAGAGGCCAGAATAATGTGAAAAAGGGGCGCAGACACACACACACGATACTTTCAGACGTGAGAGAAGGAACGACTTGTGATCGAGGACAGATGTATTTAGACACACTCGGATATGGATTGTTTTAAATCTGCTTCACACATGTAAAAAATAGCAGTATTACTGCTGCAAAATTCATCAATCTCTACAATGCTATGGCATTATTAAACTCAGTAATGCAGTGATGGAGAAGGATTGTAGTTGAATTTGTTTGGTGTTGTCTAAATCAGACTGATCCTGAAGCCTGAGTTAGTTTAGCATGACAGGACTCTGATAGAGGTTCTTCAGGGTGACCTCTGATGCTGTGTTTTGCAGGACATCAGGAAGGCCATCCGGCGGGCGAACAACTGTAAGAACAACAAGAAGTACATGCAAGTGGACAAGCCGCCCACGTGCATGCTGGAGGAGAACCGGAAGTACCGTCTGGTCAGCGAGCCCGTGGGTCACATCACCCCCGAGGTACTGTACTGCAGACGGGCCGGAGGTCACCTCTCCAGTGCTCAGCGGCGAGTGCATCACGCGTGTGTGTGTGTGTGTGTGTGTGTGTGCAGGACATGCTCTTCCATCCTGCCATTGTGGAAGTGAAGGGATACTTCGAGGTCTTCTTTGAGGAGAGTCCTCCCTTCAAACTGTCCTTGACTGATGAGTCGGGTCAAACTGTCTGGACGGCCACTATCAGAGAGGGTATGGACAAGTTGAATCTAAACATTCAAGAAATACTATTATCCCACCTCAAGCCTGAAGTACCTGGCCTATAACTGATCAACACAGTGAGATTAGTACTTGACAGTTGATAATGACATCACTACCACATGGCACAGCTGATTGGTTCTCTGCTGTATCAGTAGCCAATGAGCTCTCTGTTCAGATATGACTAGTGTTTTCTGTAGCGCTTCAGAAACCCTCCACCTGTATAAATCTGCTACGGGGTGATCATGTATACTAAACATGGAGGTTATTCATGTTATTTGTGCCGCAGCAGTCTTTCTTCCACGCTCACAGCAGCAGCAGATTACCTGTCAGATTATTAGATTCCGTGGCCATGGTCTGTGTTTGTAAAGAAAAATAAATGTCATTCTAAATCTTTTACAGGAGACTGTGTACATAAACTAGAAGAAAACCCCAGCAAACCATCGAAAGGTAGGCTATCTGGAGTATCTCTGTGCCCTGGGCAGTGCTGCGGGGACGATGTGCTTTTGTAGCCCAAAACCAGAAACCAGTTGCATGTCCCTTTCACATTCAATCAAGTCTATTTTTAAATAAAAACGGAAAAGTTGAAGCATAATAGTGGCGATGAAGTCTCAAAACGAAGCACCGAGACGACCGAGAAATAATAGTCTTTAATTTTATATTCAAATGCAAAAGCACTGGAGAACGTAACAGCTACCACAAAGCAACCTCAACGCAAGACAAGGGAAGTGAGAAAATCAAGGCTTTTAAACACAGGGAATGTGATCAGAGAGAAGTGAAACAGGTGAGGCGTTTCTAACAGCTGCTCCATCAGTCTGTCTGACCAGCGGATGAAACACAAGCTCATGTGGATTCTACACATGTCTGATAAGCTATCTAGAATTGTCCATTGAGCGTATAGAATATACAGTGCGCCTGGGAAAGTATTGGCATGATCTTTTTCATTTGTGATCATTTTGCACTGAGAAGGGACGGCACAAACTACTTTATGACAAGAGTTTAGACATTTACATTAGGATTCATCAAAATATCCAGCATCAGCAGCTATTTCAGCTCATCTGAGCGGTCAGTTTACTCAAACATCGACTCGATATATTACTCCAAGCCTCCTGAAGCATTGCCTAAAGATGACTGACGGACAGTTCCTTCCATAGTAGCTCAACTTTGACATGAACATCTTGCCTTTATTATGTAATCAAGACGAAAATATATTCTGATTGTTAAAAATAGAACTTGATTAATGTGTCAGTACGTCTCCAGCACATCTTGATGATGAGAGTTTTGGTCACAGCCGTGGTGATTAGAAATGTTCATACCTCCTGGGATTATGTTGAGTGATGTCTACACCAATGCGTCATCACTTCAGCGCTCTGTTCATCACGTTGTCAGAGTATATGTGCAGGAATGATGCATGTTTGGTGGTCTCGTCGTGTGCAGGCAGAAAGAGACACACCAGCACGTCGGAGGAAGAGCTCTGTCTGAAGAACAGCAAGAAAGCTCGTGGCATGGACGAGGCTGGTGAGTGTGTGAGGGGTACAGTATTTGCTACGGTGTTTATCCTGGTCACGTGTTGACCGCAGCGCTGGTGTGTGTTCAGACTGTCCCTCGGCGGCCGTGGCTCCAGACCTGACGGACCAGCAGCTGATGCAGGTGGCCAAACGCATGGGGAGGGAGTGGAAGGTGGTGGCCATCAGCTGCCTGGGCCTCAGCAACCAGGACCTGGAGGAGATGAACAGTCCCGAGGAGAGCGTGACCATGCTGAAGTTCAACATGCTGGAGCGCTGGAGACGCCGTCAGCTCAAGGGCAAAGCAGGAGTCCAGGATCTCCACAGATGTTTGAATGACAGCGATGACGTGCCCAACGAGGTCATTGCTGTGCTGGACGGTGAGTCTGGAGGTTTAACTGTTTAACTCTAGAACAGAGTGGAGTGTTTTCTTTAACGTAAGACAGAACCCTTGGGTTTTTAGCTTTCATGCACTGGTCAGCACATTTCAGATATATTCCAGACATCTCTGTACAGATATATTAAAACTACATTAGAACACAATTAGCACACCTATGTAAAACAAATGTAAAGACATTTAAAACACAAAACATACAGATAGGTTTTAAGAGATTGATTTCCTTCGGCTGATTTCAATTCCAGTCCATATCTTTAAAGAGGGGTTTTTCTCAGTATTCTGAAGAGATTTACTAAGGATTGTGGTTATATGTCATTCACCCTGATTCATACAATATGGTGAAGATGGTATTGTTTTGTGTCTGTCGACAGTAGGAGTGATAAAAAGAGAAATCCATTTGCCGCTTATATATCAGGAAAATCATAATGGCAAATCATTTTCTTGTTAAACCATAACATTTTAAAACTAGTTTAGAACATCTGCATGAATTACTGATGTCTGTTCTAGATCACAGGGAAGAGTGTACTGTAATGGATGAACTGAAACATTTGTGTCTCTTTTTTCCAGAGATGCTACAAAGTAACTGTACTACATGAGCTTCAGCGTGTCTGGAGTCGGCGGACGATGGTCAGAAGTCATTTTAACCACTGAGAGAGAAGAGGAGCGGGCTTGTCCTGGAAGAACCTCGGGAGAACTGAGCTCTGCAGATACTTGAGGATTTTAGAGATTGTACATAGTTGAATGTGTTTGTAAGGATTAGCTAGTTTTGTTGAATTATGAGCCGTGTTTTGTCTGTAAGGAGCAGGGATGATGTGTTGATCTCAGGTGCCGTCTTTCTCTGGCGGTTATGGACAGATGTTTTGGTAGCGTAACACCAGCGTATGATATTCACGCAGACTTCACGGTTCACATGGACACACAGCTCTGTTTGTCACAGACATGTTTCTCTCAGGGGAATCCCACCTTTCTCTGGGTGAATGTGGTTGATGGTGCATTTCAGATGGTTGCTCTTCATGTAATGTTTGTGACGTGGAGATCAGAATGAACTGACTCTTGATTCTTCATGCTTCATCACATCTGACTCTATCATTTACAAATGCTCTCTGCTTCCTGTCATCTCCTCACATGATCATGATAATCTTCTGACGTCATAAACTAGAGCATCTCAAGTTACTTCTTCAGTTTAGAGTCAGTAATCCTGTGACAGCGCTCTATTTTAAGTCTATAATCACGTGGTTAAGCGCGGACACACCACTAATGAACAACTAGCTGAACGTTCATTAAGGGTACAGTGCGTTAGCATTACTGAATAATCCAGTAATGAACGTTTAACAGAATCTACAGGAAACGACGGTTACAGTTTATTTTGATTTGGAGAGTTTAGATATTCTGTTGAATCTCAACTAACTCATCGGAGTACTAGTAGACTTTGTTTACTGTTGGTAGAAATTTCTTGTAGCCATTATTAACATTGCAAACATTTTTTATGTGTGTTTAGTAAGTGATTTAAAAACATAGTTATATTTTTGCAAAAGACTTTATTTTGCTGAGTGCACATCCTACACACTATCAGAAACGTATTCTACTAACCTACCCTAACAGTTACTCTGAGACTTATAGACATGGAGAAGGAATGAGTAGTTGATAGCTGCATGGTTACAGTACTAACAGCAGAACGTCTGAAGTGTAACTCTGTGTTGGGGTGCAGGCGGCTTGTACATTCACTTGATTACATTCCTGAAGAGAAAAATACTTTTTACTCCGTAGATTTGAAAAGTCCTAGTTACATGTTTGCGTTTGTGTTTTCCCTCTGGCACGTGAACTACGGTAAACAGAACGCCAAACCTGCATGAAGCCTGTGAGGTTCACTCATTCCTCTTCAGAAGTTCACCAGTCAGGTTCTGTGTTCTGTTGCACTGAATGTTTCTGACCAGCAGACATTGTTTACTGTAGTTTAGTTTGGTTTTTCTCCTTTTAACCAGACCCTTGTATGTCTACCTGACAGAGACTTTCTGCAGTTTATTTTCAAGAAATGAAAGGATCAGTCAATATGATGAAACAATAATACTTTTTTTAAACCCGAGTACAATTTAAAAGTTGTATTTCTGATCTTTTACTGCGGTATGTTTTCAGCCAGGCTCTTGTGTCGGTGAGTGTCGGTGCTTTCACTCGAGCGGCATGTTTGAGTAAAAAAATAAAGAGGACTGAACGTCTTGGGGATAATCGACACAAACACAAAATACATTTCATCGCAGAAATATTTTAATAAATAGTGAATAAATAATTAAATTAATAACACATCAATAAATAATTTCTAAAAACAAATAAATAGAATGATGAAGATAAATATCCAGCTTATTTGCGACTGACGGGTGTCAGCCAAGATTGATGAGGGTGACCCGGCGCTGTAGTGAATGACATCATTTCCTGTGCTCGATGTAGCCCAGGGCCCGGTTCATGGTGATGGCCCGGATGTGGAAGCCCTTCATATATTTGCACAGTGACAGGCGGTCTTCGAAGGTAGACTTGCTCCAGATATGCTTCTGCATCAGAGAAGAACGATGGTCAGAAACACTGAGCAAGCGTGAAGAAGACACATGCCCTTCAGACACTCACCGTCAGATCCTCTCCATCCACAGCTCCGCACTTCTTCTTCAAACACTGCAGAACAAGAGTTTACCGTTTACCTCATTTTTTGAATTTGTCACAGTTTCTCAGGCCTGCAAAGTTTAACGTGGAATATGTGAACATGTGCATGCCAAATATGATGTTTTGAACCGTTTCATTTTTAAATTCATTCAATAAAATCATTTTTTGGTGTATTTTGTAGTGTCTGGTTCTCCGTTACCCTCTGAGGGTGTTTATTCATGCATTCTGCACACACCTTTTTATATTTTAATGCCCATTTTTATCAGTCTATGCATATTAAACAGTGCTGCTGTTAGCGGCATGATCTACTGCTTGAAATAAACATAGGTAACACTTCATTCTGATCTTCTACTAACAGTAAGTAACTCTACTGTATGCTAGTTAGCAGTCATTAGAGTATTAGTAGACTGCTTAATCAACACACTACAAACTAACTATCAGAAACTAATTCTACTAACCCTATCCCAGTGACTCTGAGACTTACAGACATGGAGCAGTGAATAAATGAGAATGAGTTGACATGTAGTTACTTAGAGTTAGTAGAAGGTCTGACCTGATAGTGTAAAAATGTAACATTTTAAATAGAAGTTAAGAATATTGCTGCTACTATTATCTTTACAACATTTCCTTATTTTCATTTAAAAAATAGCTGTTAAATCGAGTTTTTTTACTGTTGTAAAATGAGAGAGGCATGAATTGATTCCTCTGGTTATACAGTATAGTGGAGGATGCTCAGTGAATAACGTGAGTGTGGAGCAGGAGGAGACTCACGTCCAGCAGGGATCGGGTGTCCGTCTTCACTGGACTCAGCTCAGCCTGGCTGGAGCTGTACGAGTCCAGCATGCTGTGGTAATAGCGCAGATCGGCTGTGATGTTCGTCAGACACTGCGTCTGTGAAAGGCACACACGTGTTAGACGGAGCCGATCATCTGAGCCGGATTCAGACAGATTTCAGACACACTCACCTCGCTGAACACCGAGCTCCTGGAGCAGGGCGCTTTCTGAAAGCACACACAAGGATCATTAACATACTGTACTGATAATCTGCAGGAGTCTTAGCATAGACTAACAATGAACAAAGCATGTCTATTTGAACGTTTACTACAGCACTTTAGAATACTGCTGCATCATTGATGAACAACTACACACCAACATTGACATATGCACATCTACATTCTAGTAACTGCTGTTACCTAACAAGAATGACTCTTTAGTTTAGGATTTAGTACCAGCGCTCAGTAGAAACTGCTCGTTCGCTATTAGCTCATCCTGGTTTATTTCTGGTTACTAATGACATCTTCAACAGTGTAACTAGATTACTGCACAAAATACTCTCTCCAAAACGCTTTCTTTCTAAATTCTATATAAACATCAACAAGTTAATAACGCAAGGATAGCATAGGTAGTTTCTAAGTGTAGGTATCGGCAGGATTAGGGATGTAGAATAAAGATTTAATAGGTGCTTGATGACTACTAATAAATGACTAATATTCTAGTTATATACACACTACACACAATCATAAAACGTGTCAGCGAGGGTAGATTAAAAGCATGTATGATAAGGTTATTTAAATGTTGATGTTAGATCCAGTGCTGTATTGTGGTGAAGGTGTGAAAGGTTTGGACGGTAATGACTCAAGTGTTAATACATCCTTCTGAAGAAATCACTGAAGATCACGCTACACCCTCATAAAAACCTCAAAAGATCTTCCTTTTATAACTCTGATCCAGATCATTATAACTCCTTCTGAAGAACATGGTCATCCCTGAGTCATAACTAGTGGTTCACCACCACCTTCACTTTAGAATGAATTAGACATTAATGATGAACCTGTACACAGCAGTTCTTGAGGAGCTTTGAGAAAACAGTGGTATTCGAGCATCAGAACATTGATTTGAGCTTGTTGTTTTACAGTACAGTGTATTAAAACTAGTCCTTTTACCTTTTTTAAAAACTGTTTATCCCGCTTTGTCCATTAATCAGACATTTTACTCATTTAAAACACAATAAAGTATGGTATTCTTTTGCATGTTTTAAATGTACAGGACAGAGTGCTGTTCCGCTGGACGAAATATTTCACCCACATTTTGACATTTTATTCTCCCCAAATTGATTTGAAACTCGTTGAAAGCAGATGCTTTACCTTCTATGGATATAAAATCACTTGTAAACCTCTGACCCCAGTACACTCATTAATAAATACACCTGTTTATTGTTACAGTAGATCATGATAGTTAATGCATTAACTAGTGGGAGCTTTAAATACAAGCAGCAAACAGGTGTGTGTGAGGAGCTCAGGAGTGTGAGTGAGGGGGTCAGGAGTGTGTGTGAGGTGGTGCGTGTGAGGGGGTCAGACTCACGTCATCAGAAGCGCTGGGCTGACACACAGACGCTGTGAGAGTGTGATCAATCATCTTAGCCTCCAGATCTGTGCAGTTAAAGCCAGAAAACAGATCCTCGTGTTCCATCTTCCCCTGCTGCGCTCGAACACACACACACACACACACACACGAGACAAGAGTAACACCATCAGAAACATTCACACAAAAATACAAGCGTCTATATTTGTATTAACATCATTTATTTTAGAAATGAAAATATTTAAGTATTAATATTATAATTAATATAATTAATATTTAATATTTATGATATATTATAAACATAACACATTTTCTGAAATACGTACATGAATGTGTACACACATATATTACATAAACAATTATTATTATTCTTCATTTATTTATTTTATTTTTTGGATGTAAATAATTGTTATTAATCATTAATCATTTGACAGCACTAATAGACCTAACAACAGAATCATCATCATCATCATCATCCAGCAGAAAAACAAAACATTCATCTGATGAATTCTGGATAACATAAATATTTCAGGTGATGATTGAAAAGTCCTTTTTTATGAAGATTCAGTTTTTTTCCAGTCACTGTGTAAATAACCGTGTAGTAAAGCTGACGTGTCTCAGACCACAGCACGTGACATATATTCTTCTTTTGATGCTCATAGACTAGGAGCTTCCGAACAGACTATGAACACATACAAAATAAAGGACACTTTAAAGTATCCCACTTGACAAAATAAAAGTGTTTTCATTTATTTTTGTAAATACTACCAGTATATTCTTTGTCCGTTTTCTTTCATCGGGTAAAACTTTAGATTAGAGACACTTAGGTCCCGTAGAGTAAGGCATTAACCCTAAAATACACTTTTACCTTCAATTCCATCAAAACTATTTCAGAAGCATTCACAATCTATTCTGCCTTGGTCTCAGTCTGAGAAAATACATTCCCACGTGTTACATCCGAAGAATAAAACAACAGGCCATTCAGAGAGAAAAGCCATGTATTTTCTTGCCCCTGAGACACATGCTGAAATATATCTTCATACAGAAAAACATGTTTCAAACGACAGCCTTTAAAACACACACTAAATATATGCTGTCAACTGAAATTGAAACATACTTTGTTCCAGCCTTCTTACACCAAATATACATACATATATATTATACTCACACTTTGTACCATATGTTAGGAGTGTGCGGCTGTACCTTCTGCATGATGTGTGTGAGTCTGGAGAGCAGAGACCTGGCGGCGGTTCTGCATTCACACTGAAGTGTGTTCTGAGGGACCGGAGAGCCCAGAGCCAGAGCCACAAATACACCGAACAAGGCACCTGTCAAACAGTCCAGATGTGATTGATCAGCTCCATCAGTGTGTGTGAATGTGATAAGTGGGTTACTCACAGGTCTTCATGATGAGTGTCGTAGCTCAGACTCACGGCGCACGCGTGTGTGTGTGTGTTTGATGCAGTACGAGTTTGATGGACTTTATACTGCTGATGGGGGAATCCCTCACACCCTCAATCCCTGTAAAACCTCGACACACTACAGTGAAACCGTGGAATAAACACTCTGATGTGTTTTTGTGCTCATCACAGTGACCTCAATAAACAGCTCTTTTCACTTCATTCAAACACTTTCCATGAATAACTGGAAACGCTCCCACTGCAATACCAGCATCCATCCACACACACACATCTCCTCATATTTCCAGTCAATCGTACAATTATCTGACTAATATTAAATATATTGTACTCGCAGATTTTCAGTGTGTACTAACCGTGGTTTACGGTCTCAAATAGAACATGATACATAAATTCATCTTGATCTGTAGGAGTTGATAAATTTCCAACATGAAACATGATTCATTTTCAAAAATGAGTAGAAAGAAAGAGCACTTTGGAAATGACTTCATGCCATTTCTGGAAATGATTGTCGATGAAACACAATGAAATTTGAAGAGAAAACATGTAAAGAGCAGCCTTTTGTGTGCCGTTTTCAAAAACAAGAAGCAAAACCACAGAAGCTTGTTTTGACTCTTTTCTCAAAATCCGGAGTTTATTTCTTCTCACGTTGTACTTTTCTTCTCCGAATTGTGAGAAAAAGTCCTATTTGTGGAATACAAGTCACCTGTACCTGTGGTTACCGCGGTAGAAGTGTTTGATTGGTGTTTCCTCCGCAACAGAGCGTCCAGAACACCACGGGCTATGAAACAAAGTTTTATTTTTCCGTATTTTATACACATCTGTACATAAGCATCTCCCTCAAATAAAGAATCTGAATACAATAGAATGAAAATGATATGAACACACTTATTCGGATGACTCGTGTCAGAATCAACATTCACAAAATGTTGAAGACTAATCGGAGTGAAGGTTACCAAAAGCTATAAGTCGACTACAAGGCAGGCATGTGTCCTCTGAGGCGTCTCCAATACTGTCCCAACATTCTGCTCTTCCTCTCGCCGGTGTGTGTTCTGACGCTTCTCGGCCTGCGTTCGGTGTGAGGACGTGAGCGGTCAGCAGTTATCAACCACAGAAGCAAAGGAAAGGTGTCTGTCTATACTGATGAGTGGAGGTGTGCGCGGCTTCACTTGGACAGCGTCTTCTCGGCCAGGTGTTTCTGCTGGCTCTGAGCGTGCCTGAGGAACACACGAACACACACGTCACTTACAGATCGTGACACGTAGAATGTTCTGAACCGAACCCTAACCATTCAGAAGTATTACTCAGAACTTGAATCTTCTAGAATTACCCTGTAACAAGAACTCCTTAAAATAAAGTGTAACCAGACTAACACCAAGTGTCATGACTGCCATGGACTTATATAAACTGATAATATATGTCTGTGTGTGTGTGTGTGTGTATATATATATAAGTACTTCCTTCAGTGAGGAATTGAGTAGGTATTGGTAGGGTTAGGGATGTAGAATAAGGCATTAATATGTGCTTAACTACTACTAATAAATGGCTAATAAGCAACTAGTTAAGAGAACCAAAAAAAGTTATACTATATATATCCATTTTTAAGGATGAATTCTTTCTGTTAACTAGTTTATTAGCACATATTAGTGCATATTTTAGGTCTCCTACCCTTTCACCTTAACAACTACCTCGCTGACGTTTAATGAACAGCAAAGCAGGAGGCATATTAAGATAGCAGTGAGAGCTGATTGAATGACTGAAAACACCGACTACACTTAAACCAGAAGCAGACCATGTTGTGTGACATGTTATCGTTCTGCTCCCAGCTCCGCTGTACAGTACTTCAGGGTTTCTTCTCCAGGGGGTCGTGTGCTCAAACGTTTGGTGTGCTGTTGTGTTTTTCAGCGTGTGGTCACCTGGTCAGGTCCTCGATGTCCACCAGCATGGCGTCCTGCTCCATGTGAAGCTCGTCCCTCATCAGCAGCAGCTGCACCAGCTCCTCGTTCAGACCTGAGCACACAGACATCCGTGAGCTCACACACACACGCTCCGGAGCGCGGAGTAAGAGACGGAGGTGTTTACCTTCAATCTGTGAGTGGAGGTCATTGACGATGACCTGCAGCTGACCGAGGCTCATGTCTCTGAGATCCGCCGGCTTCAGACTCCTCTTCATCAGACACTCGCTGATATGTGGCATGTGAGGAAGCTGCACACACACACGAGTCTAAAGCATCAGATCAGTAAAGCGTTTTCCTGACACACAGTCAAACAGAAAGCTCTGCTGTATTTCTAGTGCTGTCTAGCTCAGGTGTAGCTCAGAACTGCTTTATTTACACACTTCAGACATACTAAATATAGGTCTCTAAACTCTCGTTGGTTTGCAACTCCATGTCTATAAGTCCCAGAGTGACTGTCAGGGTGGGTTTAGGGTTAGAGGAGATGTGAAGCAGACAGTCTACTAATACTCTAATGACTGCTGTCGTTACTGACCCTTAGTAGGATGTCTAAAGCGGAAGATTGGAATAAAGTGATACAGAGAGTTTTTTTTTTTTGAGTTCAGAGCGAGGGATTGAGTTTTGTTCGAAGCACAAGTAACTGATTCTCAGAAAGCGCTCATGAAGTGTTAGACTGAGTAAAAGTAATGCAGTAAACAGTTCTGAGAAAGAAAACGACAATGGTCTGCCTTCAGTGAGAATGAGCCGTGAGTCTAACCGATTGAATTATATTAGCAGGATGATGATAACACGATGCTGTGATGATGATGATGCTTTTATACATCGCTCAGCTTTTTCTTGGACACACACACCTCACAAGTACATCACGCTTCCATCGGTTCAATCTGCATCATAAATGAGCTCTTCCAGAGAACTCTGGGTTATTATTATCTCTAACTACGGGGCTATGATGGTGAAGTCTTAAGGAGTAATGAAGAAAAAGAGGCATGATCAGGGTATCTCTTCACAGAAACTCAAGCAGTTTTTTCTCATTACAAATAGCAGTATCACACATGGTAATTCTTCAGGTAAACCACCCATCTGAAGTTCCCATGAGGACGCACTTCGTTCTGACACGCAGCGGTTTTACTTTCACATTCGTTCACTCGCTCTGCGTGGTTCTATTCAGAGGTTTTTCCCCATTTTGGACGGCGTAAGACAATACTTGATGCACCAGTAACGCTTGTGTCTACCTGTAATCCCGCTCTGAACTCATCTACAGCAACACACACTCACTACTTCACATCATCCAAGACAAATCACGTCTGCTTTTCAGCTTTGAGACACTCACAATGATGTCCGATACAGGACACAGGCTGTTTGGGTTAGGTTATTACAAATATATTAATCCTATATTCACTCTCATATGCAGGAAACTGGAAGACGAGCGTGATTAATATTCAGTAATATCATATCAGCTATTACATGATCTCGCAAGACCAAAACCAGACTTGATCTGATCTGAATAAGAACACTATTGCTTTCTGTAGTGAAAGTGAATATGTTTCGGAATTAATGCATTTTGCATTGCTGATATTTTCCTGGAGGTTTCTAGAATTTTTTTTTTTCTTTTTTACATTACATGTGTGTGCTGTGTGTATGTAGTGGGTAAACAGTATACTATGGAAGTGCTGTTTTTTCACACAATTGCCAAGTTTACATTTTCTCAGAATTATGACATATAAACTCACAAAATCGAGTTATGAAGTAACTTTTTCCCTGAAAATCAAACTTTAGAACTCTTAAATGTGAATTTATGTCGTCACAATTCTGAGAAAAAAAATTTTTTTTCTTTTTACATTTTTTAATCAGTGGTGGAGATTTCAAAGATTTGGTGTCAGTAAGATATCTAATGGTGTTTAAAGATGTTTCTGCGTTTATTCGATTAAAAATCCAGAAAAAACGGTAATATTGTGAAATATTATTTCAATTTAAAACAAGTGTTGTCTGTGTGAATATATTTTAAAATGTAATTTATTCCTGTGATACAAAGCATCATTACTCCAGTCTTCAGTGTCACACGACCCTTTCAGAAATCATTCTAATATGCTGATGTGTTATTATCAGTGCTGGAAACAGTTGAGCTGCGTCATAGTTTGTTTTGATCATTAAAATATTAAAAAGAGAAGCATTTATTTAAAATGGCTAATAATGTTCAGAACAACTGTTACAGTAGTTTACTGTTTCACTACTGTTCAAAAGATTGGGATCAGGACATTTTTAATCTTTCTTCTTTGAAAGAAAGGAATACTTTTATTAACCAAGGATCTATTAAATGAACAAAAACGTTGTAGATTTACATTTTAGAAATGTTTCATATTTGGTCAAAAATGATGTTGTTTTTTTTACTTGTTATTCACAAAAAAAATGTGTCTGCACGACTGTTTCCAACACTGACAATTCTAGTAATAAACCAGCATATTAGAAGGATTTCTGACACTGAAGACTGGAGTAATGATGCTTTGTATCTCAGGAATAAATTACTATATATTAAAATATATTCACACACAAAACAATTATTAGGAAATTATTTATTCTAATAATTAATCTAATAAATGCAGCTTTGATGAAAAAAACATGTGACAGTGAGTGAAAGTTTGATAAAAATGTGTTTAAATGAGAGTTGCGTTGTCGTTGCATCAGCAGTGCATTCACAACTACAAGAGCTGGACACTTCAGCCGTGGAGGATTTCTCCTGCTTGAGATGAGAGGAGATGATCTCAGGGTGGCCTGTCCCGAGAAACACCACGAGCCGTGTGTCTGAAGGAGCCGGGACAGCAGAGGTCAGTTTTGATCTCATGTGCAGCAGAGCTCTGAGAGTTTCTCTGTGGGCGGTGTTTTACGTGTGGAAGAATTACCCTGACGTGAGCCCTGCTCATCCCTCCAGCGCTTCTTGAGACGCGTGCGCGTGTGTGTGTGTCACAGTTTCAGCTCCGCGGCGAAGCGGAGGCGTTCTCAGTGCGTCTTTCCTTCTCCTGAAACTGCTCATGTCACCATTACTGTTGTGATTGTGTTTCTATATATAACTGACCAACACACGTCACCTACAGCGTGTATCTGTGTAAAGACAATTATATCCACACACCTCTGTCTGATATATATTATTATTGTTAGTTCCAAACGTACAATTTAGCATATCTTTAATATCATATTTTTATTTTTTACACTTTAAAATGATATTTTAGTTCTTTTTTCAGTGTAACATGATCCTTCAGAAATCACTGTAATCTTGTCATTTGTATCTAATTTACAATTGATTTGGATGTAAATTGTCATTTTATATCAATGTTGGAAACAGTTATTGCTGCTTAGTATTTTATGGGAATGCTTTTTCAGTATTTTATG
Source organism: Enteromius anoplus (assembly GCA_032359395.1). NCBI lineage: Eukaryota > Metazoa > Chordata > Actinopteri > Cypriniformes > Cyprinidae > Enteromius > Enteromius anoplus. The sequence goes on along the minus strand of JAUMHG010000007.1, from coordinate 34,458 downwards.
ATAATTAAAAGTGTAATAGAAATTTGGTGTTACAATATACACTTCTATTCAAAACGGTGAAGAAATGACGATTTATAAGGATAAAAAGCGACAGTAGAGAATTGCATTATTAGAAAATATAACAATTTTAAACTAAATTATTATTCAAGAAAAAACGATCATAGGCTCCACATAAATACGAAGCAGCACAACTGTTTAAACACTGATGAAATCAGCATATTAGTATGATTTCTGGAGACTGGAGAAAACTCCAAAAAAAGACACCAATTTTATAAATTTCACAATATTACTGTTTCTTTCCAAGCCATGGCTAGGCCCCGGTGTTTCCTGTCATCTGTACTGAACCTCAGAATGAGAAGGAAGTCAAGTTATTTTGATCTTAATTCATGTGTAACAGATTTCAAAGGTCCCTGCCTGCTTCACAGGTTTCAGTATTATTAACAAAATTACAAATTTAGAGAAGTAATCAAATGTAATTTGTTACTTTAATAAAGTCATTGAAATAGTCAGAGTGTAAACAGGGTAACTTCCCATCACTGTCTGACAGAAGTCAGCACACGTACCAGGTCAGCCACGGGAGACTTCTTCCGGTTCTGTTTCTCCACCTCCACCTGCATCTTGGCCATGGGTTTGGCCATCGCTAGGGCCAGCTTGGCCTCGGCCTGCAACTTCTTCTGCCGGCTCAAGAAGTCCATGTCCTCCAGAGACTCCGAGTCGTCCTCCGTGGTGTCTCTATCGGAGTAGGATGAGCTCTGTTTGCTCTGAGCACAGAAGACAAATATTAGAACAGTGTGATGACTCCAGCCCTGGTGATCCTGTTCTCCTGAATGACCTGAGACCATCCCTGCGTTCTTTTGATAAGACTTACATCTTCTGACACTGTGACATATTTGACATGATCAGCCTCGTTTACATCCGGGGGAAAGCATGCGCACGTACGAAATCTGTGGTAGTTTACATCTAGAGGAAAGCGTGCGAATGCATGTGATACTCTGTAAAACGGCAGAAGACATAACTCAGGGGAGTTTTTACTGTGTTTCTGGGATCATGTCAATTGGGTTGCTGTCTATGGAGGATCGGATCGCTCTCTGATATCATCAGAAATATCTTCATCTGTGTTCTGAAGATGAACGACGGTCTTACGGTCTTACTATTTTTGAGCTGTTTGCACACATGAGTTTCCACTTCCTCTTAATAAGACTATATGATGTTTGGCGTGCTGTCCAGGGGGCGGACTCCGAACTCTAGTAATGAGGGGAGAGCTCGGCGTGCCCCCCGGAGGAAGGTGTGGATCGATGGCGGGGTAGGGGAGGTGGAGGGATGCGTGACAAGATAAGGAAGGGCAGGAAACGGGCTTATTTAAAGCAGAGATGCTTAGACCTGATTGGGCGAAACGTAAATAGGCTGACTGCAGATATGCGGAGCCAGCCGTGGCTAATTATTCATGTGTGCTTCTCCCGAAATCAGTTCATCAACATCACTAGTGATATTCTGAACGCAGTGTTTTTGAGCATTTTTTAGTTTAGTGTGTGCAATTCTTGGATTTGTGTGTAAAGTGTTACATATTCATTCGTTTGACTTATAATCATTATAAGCACACCTCAGGGAACATCTTACAATTTGTTCAGCTGCTTACACATATTTTAAACACTTTGCCCTTTTTTTTCACACTTCACACACAGATCCAAGAACCGCACACACAAAATGCAAAATCTCTTACAGAATTAAGAACTCGTTTAAAATATTACAAACATATCTCAAAAGCAGACATTTGCAATCATTTTAAAGGGGTCATGTGATGCTGTTAGTGCAGAGCTAAGATCCCTGAAGTTACAAAGATCTACATCACAGAGTGGGTTTATTTGCACACACCACCCAAATGACTATAAACTATGACTACAGACTAGAAAGAGAGGAAAGAACAGTCTGCTGCTGACGACTCACAACCTTTAAGATAGTGAGCTTTTCTTATTAAAAGAAGCTGCTGCTTACTA
>JAUMHG010000007.1:0-32364 GCA_032359395.1 Enteromius anoplus | reverse complement strand
AACCTACCCCTTACAGGAAACACAACACACTTTTAGATTCTCATCAAACACCATTTAGTATGTTTTATAAGTCTTTTAAGGTTACACCTATTGGTTACTTATTAGCATGCATACTACTAGAATATTAGCCATCTATTTGTGCTAATTAAGCACATATTAATGCCTTATTCTACATCCCTAATCCTACCCAACACCTAAACTAACTTACTAACTATTAATAACAGCAAATTAAGAATTTATTAAAGGGTCACACACAGTGTTGGGGGTAACGCATTTCAAGTAACGCCAGTTACGTAATAATATTACTTTTTCCAAGTAACTAGTAAAATAACGCATTACTTTTTTATTTTAGTTACTTTTTCAAAAATGTAACGCCAGTTACTTTTTCGTATTTAATCTCCTGACTCCAGGCATGTTGGGAGAAATCAGAAATACAGAGGCTCTGTGAGCAGTGTGAGAATACAGAGTAGTTCTAGAATAAATGTGAACGTGCATTAATTCATCTCACTCTCAAAAAACAGATTTAGTGTTCATCAAAATGAAATAAAAATAAACTCAAAGAATATGATGCAAACCTGCAATAATTAAATTACACAAATGTATCTAATCTCATTTTATTAACCGATGTCTTTGCTGCTGACCTTTGATGATCCAGTTCAACCAGACTTACAAGCAGAAATGACTTAAAGACTTACTGCACGCGCCAGCATCATCTTGCCAACGTGTGTGTGTGTTAACATTGTCGGTGTGCAAATTAGCTAAATTTATTCACTTATTGTCACTCCCCCTTTAATGCAGTCTCCGCCTTGTCTCCACACTCTACCCCACCCCTTACCCCCGGTGAACCACGCCCCTTGACCAGAGGTGTGAAGAAGCACTTCTGAAACAGGGGGGTGTTGTGACCCTTTAAGGGAAAAGTCATAGTTAATAGTTAACAAGTGTAACCAATTGATTATTTTAGTTTTTTTCACATAATATATTTTTTCCTTTTCTACTTTTTTAGAATGTTTTACAGTAAATGTACACTTTCACATCATTGTTAAAGCTGCCGAAACAGATGCGATCAGTAGATCCGATTCCAACTTAAATAGAATGAATAGTTTTCGTTTATATTACTGTGATGTAATTATTAGCTAAATGTTATTATTAGGGCTGTCAACTTTATTCATAAAAAATCCTTCAAACAATAAAGTCATTTAGAAAGCTTTAAGTCCAATGATCCAGGAAACACATGTATTCAAACAACCAGCCTCAAACTCCTGTGGAGAAAGAGACGGCAGAGACAGTGTGGGTTCTCTATCATGTTCTGGGAGTGTTTCTGCATTGTACAGAGCCGGGAAGGGCACTTGTCATTTGTTGCTGATTCCAGATTACATGATGGCAAGTGTAGCTGGTAAAGTAAGCTGGTTACTGGTTACTTTCAGATTTCTTTTGTTTTTAACATTCAATCCACAGAAGAGTTCAAGTTATGTTTAAAAGATTTCTGCACTCCTTCAGTACACGCTCATCTTCAGTGAGGAGGGATGGAAGAGATCAGTCTCTGCTGAGACACTATTGAGCTTCCGCTCGTCTCTGTTGTTGGAAGTGGTCTCGTCTCTGTGGGCAGGTGCTAAAGTCCTGCTGGAAAAGGAAACCAGCATCTCCATAAAGGTTTTTAGCAGATGGAGGTCTCCTGGTAGGTGTCTGTACTGACTTTGGACTTGATGAAACACAATGGACAAACACCAGCAGCCGCCACGGACCCCAGATCGTCTCTGGCTTCAGAAATCTCACACTGGATTTCAAGCAGCTTGGGTTCTGTTCCTCTCCAGTATTCCTCCAGAATTTACAGATGAAGTGCAAAATGTACTTTTAAGGACTGAGCGGGAGACTCCTGCTGCTCTGACTCCAGCTTCAGGTCAGTCCTCGTGAAGCTCTCCCAGGTGTTTGAACGGGATATGCTTCTCAAGCTTGTGGTCATCCCTGTTGCTTGAAGAACCTTTCCTGCCCAATACCTTCCTTGCAGTCAACTTTGCATCTAATATGGTTTGATACAGCACTCCTTCACTAATGACCTCTTTCTGGAGGTGGTCCGTGATTCTCTTCTGGACCATTTCCAAGTCAGCCGTTTTCTCTGCTATTGTGACTTCATAGAACAAGAGAGACCAGGACTTTATATGCTAGGGAAGGTCATTGAAGGAAAGTGAAAATGAGCTGTAAGCTCTAATCATCAAAATGAAAACTGACATTACTTTTGCCCGTATATGACACACATTGATGAATCAGGCGTGGAGTGGTGCAGGATAACAGGAGGGAGTTTAATCTGTCTGTGCCATCTGGCCCTCAGTTCACATAGACCAGATTAACTCTCTCCTTCATATCACACACTCAGTCTCACAATAACCTGACTCTACCTAGTGTCTAGTTACTGTCTATCGCCGTCTCGTCTATGGGTTTAGTACTGATTCTTCTCAATCAATCAATAAATGAAGCAATGACACACACAGGATGGGGTGACCTCTCTAAACTATGAGCTTGACCCCAGACTCAGGGTCACCTGCAGTGTCTCAGAGGGGAAGCTGGCCTGTCAGGTGGAGCAGCGATGACATCATATCCTGTTTCCAGGCTGCACTACCGCTCATCTGACTGTTCTCTGGCCATTAAATGATTGTCAAATCTCTTTCATGAGACATAAAGGACGGAGGATAATCGGCTCCTCACTCTCTCTGGATTATGTGCTGTTGGGTGTGTGTGTGTGAAATCAGAGGATGACATCACAGCCGTCACACTCGCTTTCTGTAACGGATGCTCATCAGATATCAGACATTCATGCTCCTCGAAACGTCTGAGGAAGCATGACACTTGCTGAAATGTGTGTGTGTGTGTGTCTCCTGTGATACAGGATCTGGAAGAGCTCCAGAATGTGTGTGTGTGTGTTCATTATATAAAGGCACCACAATGAGCTGTGAACGGTTACAGTGGTCTAAATATAGATCTGAGCAGCAGATATGATTTAAAGGAATAGTTCAACCTGCTTGTTTGTGAGAAACAAATCCAGCATTACGACGTTTTTAAATAAAAGTAACACTTCCTCCAGTCAACACCCATCACTGAGAGACATTTCTCCAGATCTGATGTTAACTCTTCCTCGAGAAGATCTGTAGTAAATGTTTGCTGTGAATCACCATCAGCTTATTTCACACCATGAGTTTCACACTGGATTATGTTGACTAAAACATGTTTGTACACTACAAATACAAAGTGATGAATGGCTACTCTGGAGTGAAACGCTTGTGACTCGTGATCAGATCTCTAGTGATGGCTGTGTCTCCCTCTTTCTCTGGGATGTGAAGGTTTAGTGTTCCTCTCTGTGATCCGCAGGGAAGAGCTGCTTTTCACAAATGTTGGAGCTTGTTTTATGACAAAACGATTTGAATTTAATTATTGACAAGAGTTATCTAACAAAACTGAATATTATATGGGTTTTTAAATAGTTTTGAATTCGATTTTGTAATATAGAATACATATAATAAAATATATAACATTTGAAATTTAACACAAATGATTTTTTAAGGCAGAGTTTTATAGAAATGTATTTTCAAACAATGTTCTGAATTCTGAGACTGCAAATACTCAGTTTTAAAAAATACACGATTTCAAGAGGAAGAAGAAATTCAGATTTCTAAAATTCAAACTCAGAAATTCAAAAAACTAGGTGAGAGTTCATTCACAGGCGAGAGTAGACGAGCTCCGAAAAGTCAAACAGAGCTTTTTTTTTAGCCAATCGCACAGCTGCAGTAGTTTTCTGGTGTTACGCACAGGAACCTGAAATAAAAGTTCCGTTTAATTTGAAGAAACTGTGACAAAATATATATTTCTGTTCATTGAATTTTTATCTCTGGTTTGCCAACAAACAAAAAGAATTGTTCATTTTCATTTGATTACATTTAACAAGCTAAATAAACTGTTGAGATCTTGCTCATTCATTTGATTACAATTATTTTTAATAGTACATTTATGTTCAGTCATAAATTCCAGAATCTATAAATCTTAAAACAGACAACACAGCAAATAAATAATAAAAAAGACAATTCTCAGGGTGCTGCTGTTGCTAAAATCTGAATGCATAAATAAAATGTTAAAATGAATTTTATTGATTGGACATTCATTTTTATTATTTTTTTGAATCAATTTTTTATTTTTATATTTTTCTTTTTTCTTTTAATTTTAAAGTTCATCATTTTGTGTTTTTGGTTTTAGTTGTTATAGTTGGTGTTATGTTTTATATATATAAAAGAAAATAAAAATCTAGTTTTGATTAAACGATAAATGTTGCCTTAGAAAATTAGCTGGAAAGATTATTTTGAATTATTTTAAATTAAGCTTTGAAAAACTTCTGACAGGTTTTGTGGTCCAGGGTCAGATTTGAGCTGTCGTGACTCCAGTGCTTCAGTCTGTTCTGCTCAAGCTGCAAGTTTTACTATGAAATTGTTCATATATCCTCCTAGCATTTGAAATAGTTTTTTTATTTGTTGCATGTGAATGTTATTGAATTGATTGGCTACGTTTTGGCGCTACTGGGCATGCGCACATAAATGCAGCGTCACACTGTACAGCAAAAATTAGTATTTCATCACTGTAAAGGGTACGTTTAGGGCTGGGCTACGTGCAGACGTTAATAAAACACAAGTAGAAAATTAAATAAGAAACACCTAACTTTTCAGAACAGCAAGTGTACCGGAGGTCATGTGACAAGAACCAACCAATCAGCTTCCTCCTTTCCTGTAACAACACAGAACGCTCAGAGAAGGAGAAACAGCTGATCATAGCTGTACAAGGATAGCCATTTTAAAATATTAATTAAGTAGCAGAGCTACTGCAAGGGATTTTTGGTGCTGGAAATCCATTTATCCTTTGCTGAAGCGTCCACGTCTTCATGGAGGGCGCGGGTCATGGTTGCTTAGCAACGGCAGACGCCACAGGAGCCCAAGCACAGAGCGCAGGTTAGTACAGAACTAGTTGCTTTGCAAAGATACAGAAAGTGTGGTTTAGATTTGAAGAAGAAACGACGAGAATATGTGACGAGTCCAATGACCAGGTCCGAGTGCAAACACCAACGAGTCCGAGACCACACTCGAGAACTACACCCCTGGTAGATTACAGTAAATATTGGAGGGCAGTCATCATCACTGCTCTACTTGACTGAAGGCTTTATAACTGCAGTGTGGACACGGCCAGCTTGAGTTTCATGCTGGAAAAACTTTATTTTTAGATACCAAACCAGGCCAGCACACACACAACACTTAAACACGTGTGTTTCCTTCCACCGTCACACACCCTACATAATCACATAAATACATGATTCTGTGTCTGTGTCCTGTAATTCAGTCTCACTCAAACCTGCAATTCATAACTCCACCATCCAGTCAGCACACACACACAGGCTCAATGTGTAGCTGCGGGTCATGCGTTTCCACAGCAAACACATGCAGGCTCGCCCTGATGACATCACCAGTGTGTGTGTGTGTGTGTGTGTTAGAAGGAAAATAGCAAACCAAACATGAAACGTCACACAAAAGAAACAAGAATAGTTGAGAATTTTGTGTGGAAATTGTCATGAAAATATTGTTAAAATGCAAAACAACAAAAGTGAGTTATGGTTCTTATGATTTTGGAGTGAAAGACTGAGTGAATGTTAAACACACTAAACGCTGTATGTGTGTGATTCTGAACAGAACACACTGACTGAGGAACGAGAGCAGACATGTCTGATAAACCTCTCATCATTCACGTTAACACACACACACCACAGAAACACTGACCGGTAATGAAGCCATTAGCTCTTAAACTCAAAGCCATGTGATGAGTTACCTGTGTGGAGCCCAGCGCTCTTCTCACACTCGCACTCATTCAGTCCAGCGGCCCACAGACGACGCTCACAGCAGATCACACACGCGCGCGTGCGGACGAGATGAGTGTGTGTGTGTGTGAGGGCATGTCCAGACACACACTCAAGATCAAACTGTTCGACACATAAAAGAAGATACTCTGAAGACAGCTGCTAACCAAACAGCAGCTGGCGATCATTGACCTCCTTTGTGTGAAAAGACAAATACAGTGGAAGTCAACAGAGACCACCAGAAGAAAGAAACTTGAACAGGTTTGGAAAGATCTTCTCTGTTTCATGTTTTGAAGAAGAGTCACTGTAGTAAAAACATTCAGTCAAATCGAGTTCACAGTTTTTCACAAACTGATGCAAGAAAGACTGACACTGAATCATTGACTCTATGATCGGTGCTTGCTGCTTCCCTCCTTCATCTCCTCGTGTCTTCTGTCTCTGATCGATAGTCTGAAGTGTTTGATCCGGTTAAAGCTCTTGATGTGTAATTGTAGAAACTCTTCTGCTGTCAGATCTGGACTGATTTTGATGAAGTAAGCGTCAGAATAACTTTGGTCACGTCTCCAGATGAACTCTTTCTGGATCTTTTGAGGAGCTTCACTTCCACTGTTCCTCAGCGGAGCAACGATCCTCAAAACACCTCACATCTTCTGAGGAGCCTTTATTCCTACCTAGTCTCATGAAACAAACCGACCTGGGTGCACTTTTTAGTGAGTCACAAAAATACGTACCACTACGTACATATCACTGCAGTTTCCAAAAGAATTGAACACTAGAGGCAGTAAACCCACCTTTTTACGCGAATGTACAGAGTTTTGATGAATGAAGAATTACTTGAAGAATATCATGTTATGACTTAAATATCCTGGGAGGTTTGAAAACTGCTGCTTTTGAAGGTTATCACCACACATATCCATCTTCATAGACGGTAGGTTTGTTTGGTAGCTCATGGAGTACAGAGATGATCAGTCTGGATGATCTGCTGTGTTTGTTTAGACCTGACGGGGTCAGGAACAGGATCTGTCTGCAGATCAAAATCTCCCTCTGGGCAGCTCCAGAGATGTCATCAACTGGGGAAAACAAATTCAGGCTTTGGGTTGGACGGTGGTCAAGCATGAGATCGGGACTCACTGCAGGGTTTCTCCAAACATCCATAAACCCCAAAACATTGTCCAGAGGCTGTATGATTTCCACCATGTTCAGAAACATATGAATCCAGCCATTACAATGGCATTTACAGTATGAGGGACACTGCTAATTCAAATGTAGATGAATACATGATCAAACTAGTGTAAAACTGTGTGGAAGAACGCCGTTCTGTGATACACACTCACATAATAATAACAGAATTACCACTATTACTGTATTTTAAAGGAACATCGCAATTTTTCCTATAATTTCAAATATAAACAGAAACCTCTTTGGTGCATTTTCATTGGATTTCATGTTTGAGGTTTAATTAAAACGTTTCATGCCTTTATTTAATTACCAAAAATAAATGTGGAGTTCTTAAATAATAAAAAAAAAAACAACCTATACTATCTAAAAAATGTCTACGATTAGGAAAGAAATGACATTTTAGTTGTTAAACGTGTCTTTTGATTGATTGGAATTGTGATGATTTATTCGACTGTAATTAAACATTAAAACAGAAAAAGAAATAAAGAATCAAGAAAAAATAACAGAACCCTAGGTGTCTCCAAAAGTATTAGAAACTAGGGCTGATCATTTTTTTTTTTTCATCAAACATTTGCATAAGCGCATAAAAGGTTTATAAAGGGATTATTTCATCTTAACCGTGAAAAGATTTCTCTGGTTTTTTTTTATGTGATTTTGCTGGCCGCGTCTTCTCGTGTTCCCATCTGTGTGCGGTGTAATAAAAGCAGAAGTGGGGCGTTTGACCACAGAAGCAGGTGTTTTACTCTGAATCACCACAGTCTCTCTGACCTCTCGCTGAACCTGGACACTTCAGTCACTTCAGTCGCCGATCCAAACGTGACAACTGGCCGGGACTAAACCTGCACTGAACTGAGCTCGACAGAGCTTTCAGTCATCACCTCCGCATACAGTGACCGCTCCAGGATCAAGATTTTATTGAGGGGCACAGTGTCATTCTGGTGTATTATACTTCATCACAGCACCATGATATTTACAATTTCGGACACACGCAAGTATTGCATTGAACAACGCTAAATATTTCAGTGATTTCATGATTACTGAACTAGAAATAACTGCAAGTTTTCAGAAATCGGATCACTTTATCACACACGTCAACAATATAAAAGCACACACTCACACTCTGAACGTTCTGCACGCTCGGCACACGACTGATGATGATCTGTGACTGCAGCGCCATCTGCTGAGTGCCACACACACATGTTTTCTGAGGTCTCTCTCTACAAAGGTGTAATGGTGTTTCTACTGTACAGACTGTATAAACCTACGCCTTACAGGAAACTTTTGATTTGAATCAACGTGAAGATGTTGTGATTGAACTATGTGACATCTAACCCTGATTCTGATCTGAATCAAACATGTATTCATTATTTGTCTACCTTCATTCTCTGTGTCTGATTTAGGGTTTCAGAGATGATCCAGGTCCAGTTATTCTCCTAAAGAAGCTGCAGATGTGAATTAATCTAAATAGAGATGAGCACATCTGATATCTGTTGTGTTGTTCACACAGTAAATCTGAACCCAGCATAGGGGCACTGAACTATACTGAGTGTGTGCTTGACAGCATTTAAACTCTGATACGAGACACACTGCTTAGAGTTCGAGTTCAGCCAACAAGAACAAAGCTGTCACCATTACCCTCCGAAACTACCATTCATTTCAGTGAACTGTAACCAGGACATGATTCTATTGCATTCGCTCCAATGCAGACTCGGGTTACACTTTATTTTAAGGTGTCCTTGTTACAGTGGAATTATTTCTTTAAGTACTGAGTAATGTTACACACAGTATCAACACTCTTTTTCTGTTTCGAAACTTCATACACGAATCCATTACTGTAGGGTTAGGATGAGGGTTTAGTTTAAGGATACTATTTAATTGTTGTTATAATAGTAAGTACATGTAACACGTGTAATAATGAGACCTTAAAATAAAGTGTAGCCGAATTATCATCTGTTCTGCTGAAACCATTTCAATATAACGACTTCTCCTAAACACAGCCTCGCTGGAACACACACTGACCACAGCAGAGCGGGGGGGACTCACGTTGGTGGAGTTGGTCCGGATCAGGCCGTGGTTGTGGTTCTGCTGTTCTCTACACTGAAGGCCGGCCAGGTGTCTCTCCAGAGCTGCCCAGTCCATGGCCGGGAGCTGGCTGTCCTCCACGCTCTCTGCTCTGGTAGTCTTGGTCTCGGCGGGTCGGGTGGAGTTGGCGTTGAGCTTCAGCTGCTGGGGTCCGGAGGAGGCTCCGAGCGGTCCGGGGTCCGTGTACTCCCTCTCCCAGTCCATCAGCGCTCTGGTCTTGTACTGCCGGTAGTCCTCGTCCTCCTCGTAGTCCTCCAGCCCGGCCAGCTCCAGGCTGGGAGAGGACTTGTACTCGGAGCAGGGCGTCATCTTGTTGGAGTTGGACTCGGAGCTGGAGCGGCTGGAGGAATCGCTGCCGAGATCCATGCCATCCTCCCGGTAATCCTGAGACACAGACGCCACACATTAGACCCATACATCGACTGACATAATCACCGTTACAAAAATGTAACGCTTTGTTTGAAAACGTACCTCTAAATTAAACGTAACACATGGGCTAGTAATGGGGCAGTAATGCATCTGTTATAACCCGTCTCATTCATTACAGAAACCAAGAAGCGTTTGATCACCATATCTCTAGTGTGTACCCAGAAGACCCCTCAGTGTTCACTTCTTTGTTCTGTTTTCTAGACATGTGAGTGTCGAGACATCACACATACCATCAACTCTGCCAAGATCACCCCAAATGACACAACGTTTTTGCAATGTTTGCGATCATGTAACTTGCTGTGTGCATAAATCTATCTACGAGAGGCTGAGCAGCAAATATCTGAGCACTGGCCCCAAGGTGGTGCTGTAATCAATAAACTGAGCTCTCTGCTGATGTCTCAACAATCATACCAAACAGAGCGCCTGATGAGCATACTCTACGTGTCATCACTATCCAGAGACACCCCTGACAATCTTTTGTTCGTCAGATGGTGTCACAAAACTCAATCCATACAGACAGCAGGACCGTCTGATCAGAATCAAGAGAGGAAGGGAGGCTCGTGGCCCTGAGAGCAGGAATGTGAGGGGCGGTAACAGACCCCCACTGGATCTGTGCTGAGAACACATAACGAATAAGGTTAATTACACTGTAATGCCCAGTGCAGAAATGTATAATACACTATAATATTTATACATGGTTTTAAAAAGAAACCTCTTCTGCTCAGCTTTTATTTGCACAGCAATCAATACATGCCTGACTCCAGATAAATGGCCAAGAAACTTTTACTTTACTAACTTATTCATTTCAACGTAAATTGTTCTTTGTTGATATAGTGTCTGGTAGAACGAAGTGTGAGGTAAATATTTTTCAATTGTTGTTTTGGAATTGATTTTAAATTTTTAATTGAAAAGCACATTTTTGTCTATTCAATATATGCAGTGGTGAAAAAATTATATATACAAACACATGAAAAAAGGTTGATTTAAGATGTTTATTTCGGTGCACCCTTAATTCATTAGCTCATAAAGATAAAGTTAAATCACTGTTAAATAACGAAGTATATTTAACGAATCATACACGAGCACAACGCCCTGTATCTGTGTTGCTTCACGGTATTTCAGTAGAACAGGGCTAGCTGAGGACACCAGCCGGATATTATTGATTTCTACTGCTAGGGGGCGCTATTACCATTACTTCACAGTCCATATCACATCTATTACTGTGATCACTGGCACTTAAATGCACTGTGTGTAAAACACTCATGCAGACAATCAGATCAGTCATCAGTCATAGTTATGAAGACAGAATTCCTCACATAGAGAAGGAACGGGGAATGGTTTAACAGAGGTATGCAAGTGCTATGTTTAGGTCTGTAGTCACACACACACACATGGGACTTCCTTCCTCGACTCCTGGCACAGTAACACACACTTCCTCAGTGCTCTTTCACCTGAACAGGATGTGTGGGCTTCGTTTTTTAGTGCCAAACAATGGAGAACACCCTCCTTCAGATCAGCGGTCAGCTACAGTACTGCACAGCAGAAGTACACACTACAGTAAAACACACGGTACAGTCACAACTCCAGCCCTTCATCAGTCCGTCAGAACACCGTCCGCATTATTTCCCATAAAACAAAGTGAGATGAACAGGCATTTACACACTGTGTTAATTATAATAAAAACATGACATCACAGCTTCTGTCCTCAGACTTATGCAATAAAATATGTCTAATGATGATTTGAAAAGCAGCTGCAGTAGAAAGAAGAGAGAGATTCTTATGTAAATGTGTGAGACTAAAAGGAGTACAGGGACATTTCTCTGGATCTGTTTTAGAAAGTCTGTTTCAGAGTGTATTCAATTCCATTTAAACAGAAAACATGTCAAGATATACACTGTGACAACTCCCCCTTATTGGCCCTTTTTATTTCCCTGGGGATGAAGGGGAGATCACAGGAAAGATCATTTTTTGTGCTCAAAATAAAACAAAATACATTTCTTAGAGTAAAGCATCCAACGGAGTGTGACAACTTGCCCCAATTTGACATTCATAAAAATACTGCTCTGACATATATTTTGTTAATATACGTCAATAAAAAATTGACCAAGGAGTTTGCAAAAACAAGCAATTGTGAACAATTAAAAGCGTGTAACTGAGTTGCATTGTCTTTGTGTAGCTCTGTGAATGAATCCATTGAAACGACTGCATTGTTCTTCATTGTTCATATTTTCCATATCATGATGGACACACACACACACACACACACACATTCAGATGATGTGTATTGTGTAATAATGTGTAATATTGTGTATAACACAGGCTCGCGGATCGTGTCGCCGGTGAATCGTCTTGAAGTCAGTAAATATATGACCATGACTGAACACTTACATCATCTATCAAAACCTGATGATCATGAAGCTTTATGATCACCTACAAGCTCTTTATGAAGTCTGTTTATGAAACAAACGCTCTTTACAAAGGCTCTTACATCGACACTTAAGACACTTTAGTAGTCCTCGCGTGATTTGTCGAGATCAGAGCTTTAATCTCAGGAGACACCGGCCTTTAACACCAGCACTGCTCTGCTCTGCATTCATTGGGCTTTAATCTCTTATTTGCATAAGTGATTGTTTATTGTGATTAAACAGGAACATTAATGCACAAGAAATAGCGTGACACACACACACAGATAATCTGGCAAAGCGCTACAAATTCCATCCCGTTTTACACAGCAGACATTTAGCTGTCTAATGATGCATGCTGTCTTCAAAAGGGCAGTGCATTCACTTCATTCAATCTTACACACCCGTCATGCTCTTATACACATTACACTAACAGTAACACCAGAAACACACACACTGCTCCTCAAGCCTCTCGTCAAATCCCATCGGCATCACAGAAGCTCAATCTGCGTATATTTCAGTTTAAACGCGAGTCTCTCTCAAATGATGTCATGTTTCTAAATCAGTCCTCCTCAGCTCAAACTCACATCTGACTCAAACCAGCCACCTCCGAGCTGAGAGCAGCCGGTGAACACAGGACTTACGGTCATCTTCTGCGCCGGGCTCGTGGCTCTCAGGACATGTTTGCGCGGCTCGAGGTGAAAGCTCCAGACCGTACTCGGAGACCGTCTGCGGCGTAAGTCATGGCGGATCTCCGCTGCTCCAGAACACCCCGGCGGCTCTCCAGCGGCCAGACGAGATAACAGAAACCCTCCCTCTGAGGAGCTGTCTCAACACCTACTGAGCCGCCTAGCTAGACAGCATGTGTGACGCGCTCGGAGTCAGCTGAGTGAGGGAGCGCAATAACGCAGCGGAGCTGTCAACACGCCGTCGCTTATGCCCAGAATATAACGCCCAAGCACTGAACGCTAAAGAAACAGAAATGCTAAATCATCCCCTTATTTTGATGTTGCCACACCAAAAATTCGCCTTACGCCCCAAAACGCTCCCCTGTAAGGTAGTCATGTGTCTTATATGGGTCATTACTTGGTCATTATTCATGTCCAGCCATGGCCAATGAGAAGAGGTTTCAGCTCTTCTGCTGGACTGAGACACGTGGAGAGAAAGGTCATACACTGAAGATGAAGATTTTCAAAGATCACTGGAGAATGTCCCGCAAGAAAATACAATTTTACTCTTCCAACTTCAAAATGAGCGCAATGAGCTTCATTTACAGAAACTAAAATGCACCTTATTCTATGTTAATGTCCTGTTTATAGAGCTTTACTGTAGTCTTAAACGTCAGCATGTCTGGTATTACGTGTGAGTGATGTCTGTGCCAATATTAAGCATCACAGCACTTCTACTGTTAACATATAAATATTCCTGAAAATCTTGCCTCTACTGGACCTTTGTAAATCGTACTAGAACAATGCCCTCGTTAATATGCAAATGATGCACTCACATAATATCAAAAATATCCAAAACATAAAATATGCTGTGAAATGAGATCTTAAATTCAGCATGAATGGAAATTGATCATATACACTTTCAAAATGCATGTTATCATGAATGATTCATCCATGCATTTCTGCCTTGTTTGATACTTTAATTAAAGCTTGCAGTCTTTTCTCTGGGGATGTACGCTGGACCTCTCCAGTCATTTAGTCTGTTTAAACACTGCTTAAACATTCTCACATTCAACGTCAACCCTCTGAACCCTACACTTTTCTTTTTGAAAATCCATTTCAGTTAGATGTACGTCACAATACAGTACATTTCTGTCGCTATACTTGCCTGACATCATGACTTTAATCTTCTGTTTGCAGAAGCACCGAAAATAAGAGCGCTCGACAAGGTCACCTTAATCAAGCTGACCATGTGGATGTTCACTTTGAAGGGAAATGCATGAATTGCTTACAGTCCTTGGTAACTATGTTTTTAGCATGTGAAAGGAAATTAAGTTGCACATGATCAAATCACATCCCAGCTTTAAATGCACACACAGTGTTTTTATGTAGTTTAAACCGAAAGATGGGTACCGGTTTAAAAGGTCTACATATTTGTATCCTGTAGGTTTCATTTGTGATTAGGACTGTTTTATGTAGTCAGTTGCTCATGTAGTCAGCACAGTAGAGAATGAGACACAGCCCTCTCTCTCTCAATCTCTGTTTCTCCCTTCAGGATGAGACAGGACTTCTGAGTCTCCGCTGATATGTTTGAGTTTGACGGCCTGCAGCCTTCAGTGGCTCCCCAGTGTTTTTCACAGCAGTCACTGTGGGCACGAGAGGAAAGACGTCACAGGAACCACTGCCCACTGCACTCACTGACCCTCCCAAACACAGCCCAGACAGAGACAGAGACAGGAATAGCACAGCGACGTCGCTTCGTTTCTGCACCATAACTCAAGGGTTATGCACATCACTGCTTTTGTTTGCTATTGACTCACTAGATTTAAACAAGACCTTATTTGAAGTCACATGATCTTTGTGCCCGTGTTGAGCTTCTGTGGCATTGGCTATTTTGGGCACATTCTCTGCACTTTCAAGAATTTACAGCAGTGGTTTCCAACCTTGGCACGGCACATGGTGTATGTTTCCCTTTTCCAACAAATTCAGTTCATTGGGTCATTAGCAGAGACTCCAACACTTCAAACTGCTGTCAGATAAAGACACATGCTACATGTGCAATGTTGAGAACAGCCAAGCCACTCATTTAGTGTACAATCCATTTGTGACTGACGACATCTTGATGATGAACGCCCCATCATCTCATCTCACCACTCGATTTAATCATTTTATGATTGCCCCCTTTTAACAGTGTTGTAAAACAGCGATGTACTGTACAAATATGTATATGAGCTATCATACTTTGTATATTTTGGGCAAATTTGCACTTTCTTGAGTATTTAAATTTGTTGGAACATACACTTAATTCACTACTTTTTCATAAAGTAAACACTCAGCAAACACACACACACACACGTTTGTTTTGCTGAATTGTGAGGACTTCTTTTATTTGAATCCTGACCTAACATTTTTTATGGTCCTACACTACCCTAAGCCTTCCCTTCAAACAAACATTTACGCAGTTTACATCTTAATATAAACTTAATTTAGCATTTTAATCATTTATTTCCCTTGTGTCCTCATAAAGTCAAAATGTCAGGTTGTATTATCCTTGTGGAGACATTTGGTCCTAACAAGCAAAACAAGCACACACACACACACACACACACACACACACACACACACACACACAATGTTATATGCATCATTTTGGGTTCATTCAATTGGTCTAATGGTTTTTCTACTGTACAATCTGTATTTTATATTCTCCTCCTCCCTACATCAACACCTACTCCTCACACAAAACTACAGGCAATTCTCGATTTTTCAAAGTGTGTTATGATTCATAAGCTTGTCAAATTGAATGGTATTACTATCCTTGTGAGGGCATTTGGTCCTTATAACATAGTTTACACACACACACACACACATTCTCAGAAATGAATATAATTGTTTTTCAAGTTTATGGCTTTTTGTTATATTATAATTTGTTTTAGTGGCTGTCACATCAATTTATATATATATATATTTGTAGGACTTTTTTGTGTTGCAAAAGCATTGACACTGATTTTGAGGTTGATGGGCATCTTACACAAAAATGTATAGAGATGTTTTTGCATGTTAAATCCTAAAACACATAGTGTGCTGCATTTGTCATGTGAGCAGGTGAGACCAAGCAAGGCTCCACATGCAACCTATCACGCCACCGGGCTGCACCGATCCCAGTGCAGCCGGTATTGCACGCTCTCAATCACCGGCGTACTGATTACCGCCACCTGGATCTCATCAGGTGAGCGTGGATATAAGCCCAACTCACCAACTCAACATCTCCACATTCTTACCTGATGCCTCACCTGTCACGAATACTGTGTCTTGACCACTGCATTCTAAGTTACAGTCTTACCTGCTTCTAATTACCATGTGATCTCGCTCTTCAACCTGCATCTGTGAGAAAGTTCGCTGATTTGGTGCATATCCTGCTCACTGAGTCACTCACCTGCACGGAGCTCATTGAACTCACTGCAATCTCCATTCACCTCCTTCACGTGAGACTATCCAAACACCTACCTGTAGATACTGACCTGCTGTACTCACCTGTCTCTTCAGAGCGCTGCCTGCTCGCCCACGCCGAGTTCACCACCACCTGCCCTGGAAAGGAGAAAGTAGGAGGAAAGAATATCGATCCGGGGATCGATCATTTCACTGTAAAGATATATAGATCTGGAGATCGCTCACACCACTGAAGGAATTCACAGGCACTGCGATCGGGAGATCGCTCACCTTTCTAAAAGAAATTAAAGAAAACGATCAGCAGATCTTTAATCCTTGAAACATTCAATAAACTTGTTAAACTTTCCTTCAGCCTCCAGCCTCCTTCCTAGCTGAGCATTACACAAGCACAGTTTGATGAAATAAGCACATACAAAGATGAATTCAGAAATAAAACTGAAACAGTACGCAGTGTGAGGTTGTGATTCAGAGGAGGAAACTGGTCCAAACAAACTGGGCACTGACCCATCTTTCAAGGACAACCAGTCAATTTAAAAATGACGTTATTCAATTTTACTAAAGGTAACTTATTGGTGTTTTTTTCCTGTAATTGTACTTAAGTCTGGGAACTTGAGTACTTTTGCCACTGCCTTTAATTAATAACACCACTAAATCTGAGAATATCACAACATATTTGGGGTGCTGTTTTTGTATTTACTTTATTTATAATTCATACCATGTTATTTTCATACTCTAGTTTTTGTGCTCTTTATAGCAGAGTTAACCATCTTAGGAGTAATCAATAAACTCCTCAAGCTTCCTGACTCTAGAGACAGTAGATTCATCTTTTAATGAAGATGTGCTTCCATATACCTAAGCAATAAACAATGCTGTGTCTTTTGGAAATCACCTCCCATCTTGTGGAGTTCCCCTAGGCTTTTTTATCTATGCTTTTTTATCTATGCTCCACTTCTGTTGATGTCATGGGACCAGTGGTGAATCTGTCACTCATCTCTTCAAGTTTGGATTACTGAAAGTGGTCTTCCTTCTAAATTGCTTCAGAGGGAACAATCTGGCCGTGTCCAAACACACACATCTCTCTCGCCCTCCAGAACACACACGGGCTGCCTGTGGCTCACCAGTTTTAAATCCCTGCATGGTTTTGCACCACAGTATTTGGCCGATTTGATTCACCCCAGTGCTCCTGCTCGGCTTCTTAGGTCCTATGGATCCAATTTATTAATGTTTTCCAAGTTCATATTGTCTTTTGTGAGTGGCAGGGCTTTCGGTGGAACGCTCTCTGTGAAATGTCATCTCTCCTTACATTCAAACCCAGTTGTTTGCTCAGGGCTATTGACGTATTTGTGTCCTCTGGCACTTTTCACTGTATTCATTATTTGCCTTCTTTCATACTTGTTTGTAATGATGTTTTTTATAGATTCCAGTCTGTGCCGTGCAATGACCTTGAGTTTGTCAAAATTTGAGACAGAGCACATGTAGTTTATTCCAGTCTGGTTAGTCTATAGATAGGTATTAGGAACATTTACAGGAACACAATATACATTTCTGTATGTTCGGATGGCTGCTGAAACCAATAATATGTAAAGCAGCAACTAAAATGTCAACTTTATTTACAGCTACAGTAATGTTACATTAATGAATCATTTATGTCATAGAGATCATTGCACTTTGGCCATTTTATAGATACATTTTAAATCCCGTAACCCAACCCCGGAACCGAAATATAATCCCGTTACATAGAGTATAGACCATTTTTGTTTAAAAATGAATTAAAAATAAACTAATTCATTTGTCACACCAAACTGAACTACAAAAGCTGATGAATCCACCGCTTAATATCATCTTGTCTACTAATTGCAGTGGTTTACAGTAGTTTTAATCTGCTGGTGATTTTCTGTTTTCTCTGCAGATAGCATTAGGTCCTGTTCATGGCCCTGCAAGTCACTGAAACAATCCCAGCACCACTCACAATTGCTCTCCATCTACTGTTCTTTATGCTGTCAGTGTTTGTAGAGAACGTGTGCATACTGAACATGCTGTACAGCGTTGAGATGCGATGGCATATGTTAGTACTGAGCAGAGCCATGGCATCTGAGCTTCTATACCTGCGCTGGTGCTCTCCGACAACTGTGTTCAGCTCGACTGAAGACGCTATCAGCATGAAATCACTACAAGCTTATTACTGACAGTCAGATAAGAAAGACAGAGATTACAGCAGAGCTTCCTCTGGCTTCTCCACCTCAGTGACATTGAGAAGACACACCGACAGGAAGGGGAACTGAAGCTTGTGCCCTTCTGATGTGCTCACTGACTCTGACGAGATCAGCACAGGGTGACCTCCATGCTTCCGCAAGAGAACGCTTTTTAGCTTCTTAGAAGGGATTTTGAGGGGAGAGTAATGTAGAATAGACCTCTGCAGATAAAGAAGTGCATGCAATAAATAAATAAATACAATAAAACTTTCTCTCTCTCTCTCCCTCTCTCTCTCTCTGTCTATATATAAACTTGGTCACACTTTATTTTAAGGTGTCCATAACACAGAGTAATTACTTAGTAAGTACTTAGTCATAGCCTTTGTACTTACATAAAAGAAAATGTGCTTATCGTGTAACTAAGTGATGGAGCAGTTTGTAGTGATGTTGATGTAACAGACAGCTACTGTAACACATACGTTACACACCGAGTCTGTTACACAGATACTTATGTAACCAAAAGATTGTCTCACATGTGACTTTATACAACATAGTTATAAGATCAAGTACACAGACATAAGCTACTTAAAATAAAGTGTATTAAGATTGTAGTTAAGTGTAAGTATCTGTGTAACAGACTCGGTGTGTAACATAAAAAAAGTAAATACATTTATAAATCAATTAATGAAGGTTCATTTTGGGGTGCGTGAACTAACCCTTTAACATTTGTCGTACATTACCACGCCAGTCTCTCTGAGAAACCTCATGACAGATGGTTTTTGTATATTTTAAAACATATTGATTTTATTTATGTACTACAGTGTCTTAAAGTCACAGTGGAATTAAAATAATCAGTTTTATTGCAGAATTTATTAGAAATAATGTATCCATGAACATTAGTATTTAGTTTTATTCATGTGCCCTCATTAACTTTAATCATAAACACTAAGCTCTCCTCATAAGCACATCTCTTCTCTGATCAGGACCGTGATGCAGAAACCTGTCGCTCACATGAGATCACAGCAATTAGCATACTATTACTAAATAAGAAAATTACTTAATATAGTTCGACTCGTTTCCACGGGAAAAACGAAGTGCATTTTCCTCAATATAATGATCTGCCAGACGGGTAAGTAAAACACTCCTAATAATAATAATTAATCATTTGTTTTAAACATAATGCACTTCATTTAGTCACTTAAAAAATTTCTTCATGTTCTAGTGAGATATACACCACTGATGGTAATTCCTGTAGCTGTGCTCTCTGTGCGTCTGAGACAGCAGGTGGATTTACTGGCTGCCAGGATAATTTAGAGCAAAGACCAAACTAGATCAGGTCTCAGGTGCTGTTCATGTTCAGCCTGCTGAAGAGGCTGAATCTACAGAGATGCTGCCAGAACACCGACTAGATCTATTACAGCCATAGCATGAGGCTGTTCATGCCTCCAACACAACACACTCATCTCATCCAGGAAAAGCCAGCAATGATTTCTGACACTGAAGACTGGAGTGATGATGCTGCATTAATCAATTACAGTTATTCACATAGAAAATAGTGTCTTTGATCAATTAAATGCAGCAGAAGAGACTTCAAAAACGAAACGGGAAAAAAAAGCCCCAAACGCTAGTGCACATGACTGGTAGTGAAGCTCATCAGAACCCCAGCACTATGATGGCTTGATCTCGAACACCACTCCCATCTCCTTAAGGAGCCGTGATGTGGTGTTAGTGAGACAGAGAGAAGCATCTGCTGGAGTTTGAGCGCTGTTAGTCATCACAGATGATACGGTAACCAGGCAACCCTGCTCGAGAAATACATGTGTCATCACAGCGCTGGGTTTCCCTGGAAACAGGAGATGGAGACGAGTGTGATGGTGTGAGGGAACACTGATCTGTGACGTCCAGCTCCAGTCTGACCACACACACACACACACACACACAATCTTTCCAGGCAGTGACGTCACAAGGCTGCAGGTGAGATGAAAGTGTGTGGGTCTGGTGATGTTTTATGATGTTGCTAAAAGGTTAACGCTGTATTGAGTTTAAACTGACCTGCGGGCCGCTGGAGTCAAGGACTTCACTCCTCAGCGCTCGTGAGTTCTCACACAAGAACACATCTAATCTTTACTTCACCTTTTTTTGATGCGGTTGAAATGTCAAGCGCCGCTCAGCGTCCTTTAAGCTCTCTCATGTGCTGAGATACAACACCTGATTCCTGTCTGTCTGATCACTGCACACCGATGGAGGGAACTTCAGATCAGCATCTCCATCAGAAATATCTAATCAGTGGATGCTCTGCAGTGAATGGGTGCTTTCAGAATGAGAGTCTGATTAAAAACATCAGAATAATAACTGAATTATCGTCACTATTATAACTTCCATTCTGTTCAGTGTTTCTTTGTCTGGTCCACTCTGCTGATGTGTGTTGCTACCCTCTTTGTTGTGAATGACCGCTAATTGTTATCCTACATCTTCATGTGCTCCTTCCCACACTGTACCATTACACTTATATTCTCATTAGTCACATTAGTAACTGCAAAGCAGTGTTTGTTTGTTTTTTTATAATGCATTACAATCTCACATTAAGGGACAAAAAATGCACAACTGAGACACTACTGACTAATTCATGAGTTTGAGGATAAAAATAAAAAAATCACAAAGGGCACAGGAATATTATTTTCACAAGAATATTACTGTGAGTTGGTATTTATGTGTCAGAGTTGTTGACTCATTCAGTTGGCCAGTGCTAGAACAAACTCACCGATTGATTCAGAGAAACATCTTGTATGATGAACCCACACGTCTCTAACATGAAGTTCATGTGCTCTATCCCGAAGTGACCACACATAGCTCAGGGCGTCCCGGTTCAGTCACTGACTATCCTTTATTATAGTCTAAACAGTGTATTTAACTCTAACGTCCTGTATGTTTAGCGTGATCTGTCACAAACGCACACATATAATCACCGGTGTGTTTCTGGAGATGATGCATACAGTATATGGGGCATCTTCAGATGTTCATCAAGTGTACATCGCATCTAGACAACAACAAGCTGAGAGCGTGTATGAGGAGAAAAACATATTTCCTTCATCCTTCATGAGGTTTAGTGGTTCATACGGCAGGTGATGTAATGAGTCTCGCTGCTTCACAAACACTCTCCAGTCATTATAACGTCTGACTACAGTTTACAGAGATGTCAACATGACCCACACATGACACCTCGATACACCATGATGTCATTATTTACTCACATGCTGTTATTTTCAGCTGGGAAACACAAAGAAAGATCTTCACACTGGGCTTTCTAGTGATAATGATTGTCCAGATCCACAGAGGGACAGAAACAGCATCACAACAATCATCCGTGTCACTCGACCCTGTTGTGAAAAACTGTAGTTACTTACAGTAATAATATTATACTGGGGTGACACCATACTTTACATGTACTTCCTATAGATAGTTCCTCTACGTGTTCTTAAATAATTATACTCAGTACGGTATCACTTTATTTGACTAACTATTAGTAAGCAGACAATTAAGAATTTATTGAGGGAAAAGTCAAAGTTAATAGTTAGTTAACAAGTGTTACCAATGTCATATGTAAAATCAGTAACTTAATAATTATGAAACGACTTGTAGAGTAAAGACAAGTCCTACCTACGTGAAAACAACATTTATTCAGTGTAATATTAAGGTCAACTCTAACACAATATATCTGTAAATAACATGCAATTAAGTGTCTTAAATCATTTCATTACATTCTACTGCTGCATCTTCAGATGACGCTTTGACTAAGAAAAAGACTGACATTCTTATTCACTAATAATGTTCTCAGTCACCCCAGAACTCTGAGATCTCATGAAAACATTGACGTGTCACGCCAGCTTTGACATGATTGGTTTTTGCATTGATTAGTTTAATCGAGCTGAAGTAGAGCTGGTGTGTTTAGTGTTGTTCAGACATCATTACTGTGAACTAATACTGCATGAGAAAAATCACACGACAGATTGTTCATCTTGTCCTGTTCCGTGATAAAGCAAATGCCAGATCAATATATGCACATATCTGACTCCCGCTGCAGAGTTCCTAAGTCTCGTATTGAATGTTGTGTGTTTAAAATAGCTCTCTGGGCAGCGTGTTGAGAGTATCTGTCACATCTGTTGCTATATGAGCCGGTCTCTGATGTCTATTTACACTACTAGCCCAGATATGACCTTTGACTGAATATATATATATATATATAAACTAAACACTGGAGTAAAACCTACTGTCTATACTCACATAGTATATCATAACTTCACCCAGAAAACTGGATAATACTTGTGTTCTATGTTATTTACATTTGTACATTGTCTTTTAAAAACAGCCTGTAAATTGTCGTTATGTTATGGGTTTTTTAGTTGAATCTTTCATTTAGCACAGGTTTTGTCTTTTTCTACGGAGCTGGTTTGTCACAGACTGTCTCACTGATCTGAGCTCATGCTCCTCAGTTCAACAAGACTAGATTTGGTGATAATAT
Source organism: Enteromius anoplus (assembly GCA_032359395.1). Classification (NCBI taxonomy): domain Eukaryota; kingdom Metazoa; phylum Chordata; class Actinopteri; order Cypriniformes; family Cyprinidae; genus Enteromius; species Enteromius anoplus. Next base: position 9,565 of record JAUMHG010000007.1, on the reverse strand, counting down.
AGCATAATAAGAGATTTAAAAGCTATTTCTGACCAGGAACACCAAAATGAAGTGAAGTACTTTCAGCAGGAAAGCAGAATCAACAATCACTAATGTGGACTGAAGAAGCGCTCACAATAAGATCTGAGTCGATTTGATGCTGACAGGATGTTGGTGCTGAAGCAGGCTGATATAGCTGGGCGGTTTGTGTCTTATGGGAACTCCTGCTGACCTCATGAGGCAGATGGAGTAGTACACACTCCTCACATCATCCACGCTAGAGATCACATGTGCTGCTGTCGTCAAGCAAGAAACCCCAGAGAGAGAGAGAGAGAGATGAGATGAATAAAAGAGCGATGATGAAAGGCTCCTTGCCCTGCCTGAGCTCAGTTCTCCAGCTCCTGTTAGGAACTCAATCAATATTGTACATGTGTGCTATTCTGCCACCTATCAAACCAGAACTAGACACTAAACAGACCTCAACTACACAAACCACCAGGCTCAGGTCACTGCATGCTGATGGTTGAAGATGAGCTAATGAAGACTCAAACACAGTCAGTCTAGTACTGGCTGCCAAATATCATGGTAACAGTACTTTCTTGAAGTTGGGATTTTTGGAAATTCTTTGTTAAAGGGTCATAAGGAATTAACTAAGCCAACCAGCAACAGGGGAAACAAAACATTACAATCTTTAATTGAAAGCAAATAAAGTGCATAAAAATCAGACAAAAAGCAAAAGTGCAAGATACATAAAACAAGTTTAGTGAAGGAAAGAGGTAAGATCAATGGAAGCTTACTTATGCCAATGAATAAAAACATTTTCTTTTTATTTCAGGAGGACATATAAACTGTCAGCTTATTTGCAATTGGGTTTTTTATCATACAGTTCTAAGAAAAAAGTCAATTATCTTGCAATTAATTACCCAAGGCCATTAAAAAGCACATATAATCAGTTAAGAACCCAATTAACAAGTAAATGACGCTCTTACTTCCAGAACCCCGCTCTGTAACACTCATCATGTTCTTCATCAGTCTGAGTTTCAGGATGGTTTAATGTCTAGTATGAAAGCACTGCTGGTGTCCTTGAGTCTGTGTGAGCAGTGTCCGTCTGTCAGTCACACACGCTTCTCCTGATGCTCTCCTAACCTTGAGCCTCTTCTGTCCCCGGGGCTGAGATGTGAATGCATAATATCAGCACACCATTATCTGTCAAGCCAGACGCCACACAGAGGAACACAGCATGCTGGGAAAGAGCAGCACTGAGGCCGATTCTGCTCTCCGTAAAGGCGTGAAAGCTCTTGCTCAGATGACTGGGTTATAGCAGTCACACACAATCACGGCGCTGGTAATGGGGCTGTATGGACGGGAATGAAAGCAGCCGAGCTATAATACAGCAGTGTGAGTTCCTCACGTATCAGAACACACTGCATTAGTCAAATCCTCCGTCATGATGAAATAAAGGTTTTTCTCAAATACATGTATGACACAGTTGTTGACATACCTAAAACATCTCTGAAGTATATTCCCATTCATATTCACAATTCTGATAAGACTCTCCAAGGACCACAGCTGGAGTCTCGTGGCCAGAAAACCTTAAAAAAAATGCAGCAGCTACTGTTCGTACGTAAGCACACATAGTTCAGGAGGGTTTCAAGAAAAAATCTCCTCACTCATCCAAAAATAATCTGGACTGGAACTTCAAATGGGAAACTATTATTAAATAGTTATATTAAATGATAAATAGATTAATTACATAATACTAATAGCCTTTTATTTACAGTAAAAACCATTTCTTTTCAGTGAGGACGCTTGTGTTTCGAGCATCGTTGACTATGCCGTTGTGGTGGACGCATCTTAAAATGAACGATTAATCGATTAATTCGATCTTGTGAATTTGACATCCCTATTTATAACAGATTTATGACTCATAAATGATAAAAGTAATATTTCATGTGTTTCAATGTGCTTTCTCTGGACATATTTTTCTGAAATTCTTTAGAAGTGGACATCTTACTGTCTTTGAAACACATACAGTATATACAGTATATATGTGTATGAGTTAATTGTTTACAATTTTACAATTCTATGTTAGTTATATTAATGTGGATGCATTCATGTCACCTGTGTCACCTCTGGCAAACTTCAGCTCTGTGTCAACGCACGATAAACTGAAGACTGGAAGCAGGCTGACAGGTTTGTCTCTCTGTGATGAACAGTGTTTTTACTGTCTGGACACAAACATACAGTCTCCGCTCAGCTTCAGACCTCACGAGGAGGAAAGCAAACCAGTGTGAACGCAGTGTGGTAACTCCTTCATATTTATTCTGGAGGTGAAGCCTCATTGATCTGTTGTTCACCGTGGGTCTTCTCATTGATCATTGATCTCAGAGCTGCTTCAGATTCTCCCCATGACGCTTCATGAATAAAGAGCTCAGGACATGAAAGGAATTGATTAAAGGAGCACAGAAATGAACGAGGACAAATCACAGATGCAAACTCTTCTCTGCTTCAGCAGGACCTTCATCATCAGATCATCGTGATCAGATGAACATCAGTGACTGAATGATACTGAGAAGTGCTTCAAAACTATGACTTCTGACAGAGAAAACACATAGGAGCAGACATTATTCAGATGATCACTGCCAGAGAGACAAATACATCACCCGCGTCTGTTTTCACAAATCTTGTGTTCAAACAAGCAGCCCAACCACAACAACTAACAACAACACGGTCATGTATGATATCCACACTAAACACTACATAATCTGTTTGCTTGGTCAGTGATGATAGACTCTTCTGAGACAGTTCTGCGTCAAACAGCGAGCAAAGCAATACAAAGCAGTTCAAGAGAGCATGAAGTCAAATATGGAGCTGATACAATGTGAACGGCAAAGAATACAGTGGAGAAGATGTTTAATATAAATCCACAGGAAGACAGGTGATCCAACTTGAAACAGACACCAAAACAACAATAGCCATCAGCGACCAAACAGAAATAGCAAGAGAGGGACTGATAAGATAATGAACTAAACACAGATGAACAGACTAACACAATCAAGGAGAAAGAGAAACTAGGTCCCAGACTAAACCGAACAGGAGAACCGGGAAACAAGAAACCGCCTAACCCTAGCATCACTGACAACCAGTTGCTGTACGTTATCTCTGTAAGATCAACCCTGAACGTGCAGCTTCTCAACAACTCTATCCACCTTATTTTCCACCTAAATGCGGGCGCCGCCATTTTCGAACTATAATGTGTTATATTTCCGGTAAAGCGCTTCCGCTAGTAGTAGTTGTATTGAGATTCCGTAGTTTTGTGTTTATTTCGTAGTTTATAGGATAGTTTACTTCTAATATGGACCATAGAAATACTGCCGTACTTTGTGTAGCTAAGGGGTGTCATAACAGCCGGTTTAAGTGTAAAAAATACCTGCAGGAATTTTTTTTGTGTGCATAATCCACGCATGAGAGCTGGTTGTGAGTGTGAGCCACGCTATGATCCACACGCCCCTCCGAAGAGTGAAGAAGCGCGTCGTTTGACAGTGGTCTGGTAATAAATCAGGTGTACAGCCCTGTGTATATCAAACCACTAGTTTCGAAAACGGGTGTGGTAAATATTTACCAGTGCGGTGTTTAATTGTTGTCTGTGTGTGCTCCAACGACATCGCTCTCTACACGCTCCTTACCTACCGCTCCTGAAACGGAAGTCTAACACATTATAAAGAAATACGTCATCATTTTTACTTCTGCGTTGCAAAGTAAGGTGGATATGCTGCAGCAAATACTTACCATAAATGACCATAACCAATGTCTGCACATTCCCATGTTTCCAGACATGCACTTTGGGAATAAGGGTTTTTTTCTCACCTTAGTATTTAATGCAAAACACTATAAACATGTCCTTCAAGGACAACAAACCAAATCTATTTATTCCAGGTCTGTTCAAACCAAGGACAATAATTATAATAATAACTATACAGTTTAAATAACCTTTTTTGTTTGTTTTTTGTTTGTTTTTGGAGCTGATGAACAATAAACCATCACAGTTTCACGATCAATTCGTACATATTTTACAAGGTGGCTAATTCATACGACCTCACTCGTAAGGTTTTGTATGATTTGTCTAAACCCCAGTGACAGATATGTTTAGGAGCAGGGCTAGGTGTACAGTATCTCATTCATACAAATTCATCCAAATCGGCAACTTGTAAAATATGAACGAAATGTCTACGAATCAGCCACCTCATAAAATATGTACGAATTACGTGAGATCGAGCTGGACAAATTATAGTTCACCAGACTTGAAAGGGCTGTAGCATTTTGTTGCTGAGAAACAACAGAACATGTCTTTTCTAAAATGTAGCGAAGTTATTAGACTTTTGATTTTGTGTGAAATTGTGTCTGGATGCTTTTGGATACTTTTCATTTCAAAGTCATAAATTAATAATACATGTGCATTATCTTTACATACATAATTATTTGAAATTTGATATATAATGGGATATTATTACAAATTGTATTTACACACACCTAAGTAATATGTAATTTGTACTAAAGGTAAAATATAAGTGAGACTATTAAGAATAGATTAGCAGTTTTCAGTGAGACTGGACATCTGCGCTCACTGTAGACAGATAAGATGATGAGGATGATGAGTTCACTCTCTCGTATCCACCAGCTTTCTGTCTATTAAACACACAGCTGATACGTGTCGTTATTGCCTCTCGCTCAGTCAAACATGTCATGAGTGGTTTCTAATCAGCCTGGGTTTTCAAATACATGTGCAATAACCCAAATCCCACACGATAATACAGGAATACAGCCAGATCTCAGGCTGATGAGAATACAAACAGAAAACAAATGACCCCGACCCGATATCTCATTCACACTTCAGCACATTCACACGTTACTGTCACAGCTCTCACGCAGCAGATTTGAATATAAATATAGTAATGTAGATGAGATTCAGGAGCTGCAGTGAAAAAGATTATCAATATGGGAAGATGGGAAATTCACACAAAGACATCAGATGACTCCAGAAGACTTAAAGGGATAGTTCACTCTAAAATGACTATTCCGTCTTCATTCTCTCTCCCTCGTGTGTATGACTTTCTTTCCTCTCCTGAACACAAAAGAAGATAATGTGAGAAATGTTGTTCTCACAGTTGCTGGCCTCCATCGACATCCCCTGTACTTTGCAAGCCGATGTATCTTGTGTAAATGATTTCCGTGAGTATATCAACCTTGTGTTGTGTAATATCCGGTCTGGTGAATGGAGGGGGAAAGTTTTACTTTCATTAATTAGTAGAGTAATAAAATAACCAATGTCTTACGCACACAATTACAGTGTGACTTCTATTTTGTTTCCTGTTAGTATAAGATCTGCAGAGTTACAAAGGATTTATTCTATCTAAAAAAGAAGAGTCAGTCTGGGCTAAACACCTTGTTAAAACACGCCTCACATGTCTACGTCGAGATGTGCTAATATTCCCATAATGCAGCCCAAATGTTGACACAAAGAAAAAAGGCGTGGCTTTAGTAAAAGTATTTGCTATTGGCTCTCTTGATTAGAAACACAGGTACTCTTTCAGGCTTAAAGGAGTTAAAATAATGTACAGTATTTGAAAATAATGTGTTTTGAAGCATGACAACACACACCAAATTATGATCTTTAAAATAGCACCATATGACCCTATTAAATGAAAAACTAAACTATGAACAATGCGAAACACATGCAGGACTCATGGAATAGAAACGCTTCAGTAGTCCTTGTGTTAAATATTTTTTTTCTGTGCTTCAGGTCATGGTGCCTGAGCTGCCTCACCATCACACTAACCCAACACCACTGTACGAATAACTACAGTAACGCCAACATAACCGTATGAGGAGTGTATGAGACCGGCAGCACCTGTGCACTGTTTCAGCACACGTGACACCTGCCGACACAAACCACACCGATGTGTGTGTGTGTGTGTCTCACACCTGGTGTTCACACCAGATTGCTCTCTTCTTGTTCACACTCCTCACTCACAAGCCCAAGCATTTGCTGCAGTGGATCTGACTTTCAAGAGTATCTGGGTTTTTAATCAAGTGAGGCATCTTTTCACAGTCATGTATAAAATATTTCTTCCCTAACACATTAATCAATCATTAAAGCATTTGGCTCCAGTTTTGTTTAAAAGCCAGTTTGGAGCCTAAATGGAATAATGTGAAATGTTTAGGTTTTCCCAACAGCTAACATTTCCAGAACGCTATAGAAATGTGTGTGTGTAACGTGTAATAGGATGCTAAATAGAACAGGATTTAATGCAGTTGGTGGAGTCAGTGTTGTTGTGTAGGACTCAATGCTCAAAACAAACTCACAAATGATGACAATCAGAAGAATTACATTCAACAAAAAAGCAAGGATTTATGAGTGCTATGACACGAATCAGTTATCTTATCACAGTTAAGAGTTGTTGTTTTTTAGGATAGAGAGTGCTTAAGTTAGAGGGTCAAATAAATAATTTTCATAGAAAACAATTTTCATCAGAGAATGAGCTTATGAATGGCTGGCGTATAGCTGTCACTGTAATTAAGCTAAAAGAGGCATTTAGTAAAATTTAACACCAAGAACCAACCTGGTCACATAAAAATATGTAGCACTTTTTATGCAACACTGTTTTTTATGTACCTTACGGCACGTTTCGCAGCAGTTTCCAAGAAATATGTCTACTGAGGGGCACTAAAACACAGGTTCAATACGTGAAGCCTGGCACATCTGTATTGCGTTGATATAGCTATGTATTGCAGCGGTTCAGGATTGAAATATATGTGAACTGCTGCAAACGCTCTATCATGTTGGAAATATACACCAAATCCAACTCTAAACCTACCCAATAGTGTTAAAACACATTTGTTGATGTAGACATGTCATTTCAATAAAAGGTGTTTTACTGCCTCTAGTGTTCACTTCTTCTGGAAACTGCAGTGATATGTACTTATTGGTACATATTTTGTGTCTCGCCAAAAAGCAAACCAAGGTACGTTTAAAAAAATTTATTATAATGTAATTCAGTCGTTCATGCCTATCGATGCAGTCCTAGGTATAGAAACACTCGATTTCTCCATGACACGGATTGAAGTTATAGTGATGCTGGATCAGCTCAGAGAACTCCATCACTCTGCAGCTCACGGCGCTTCTGAATGTCTCAGACAAACTCAATTTAACCTCACCAAGAGAGCGCTGTGTAACATCAGTCTGACCCTCACAACACCTGACACATCAAACCCCTGACGCAACAATGTCAGCGCTGCTATTAAACATCGATCTGTGTCTGGAGCGTACCGTATGTGTTCACACTGTCAGCCCACAGCCAGCTCTCTGAGTTACGCTCGCTTCCATCATCCTCAGCGCCGGGAAGCACACATCAAACCATGACAAACCCTTCATTCAGACACAAGCCGTCTGCAGAGGTTACAAGTTTAACAAGCCACAGAGAAGTCAGACACAAAGTTTCCTTTCAAACTATTCATGAGCTAAACCAGAAAATACATTTCACTTCAAGTTTAGCAGATACATTTTCATCCGCACAAATCTGCTGATCTGCTTATTCCAACCTACTCCTTTTCGCAGACTACTTAAATATTTAGTTCATACGCAGAGTTATGTTTCAGCTGCATTTAATGCTGCGATTAAAATATATTTAGTAGAGCATAGCTTTCTGCTTGGCCCCTGGGCTCTTTGTCTCAGAAGAAATGTTTCAGAGTTTCACTAACCATGTATGTGGTACAACCTCAGTAAACTCCTGCTTATAACACTCTGCCCACTCTGACATTAAATGTGTAAAACACATTATAAATAAACGTGGCATTATATCTCAAACTCATTTTGGGTGTGATTTAACAGGCTACTCCCACAAGGCACTGCACCGCCACCCCTGGGGAAAGGATTTTGCATATAATTGAGCCTATAGATGCTGGTGACAGACTGATGATGAATTAACATGCATACGTGTGAATAGACGCACAGCAGGCGTTCTGCTTCGTCCTCTAGTATTTACAAGGAATACATAACAGGATATTTCACATTCTACAGAGAATATAGTCAATTAAATCTACAAATCTGATGATAAGTCTTGATAGCTTGATTTCAGACTGTTTATTATATAAGCATATCTTGTTTTAAATATATTTTTAACAGAATCATTATTAACACACTCCTAAATATCATGACCATCTGAAGCCATGACTATTTTTGCTACAACAGTCAAAAACAAGCAGAATGGACGACTGACTCTATATGTAACATTTTTTAACATAAACACATTTTTCAAAATAGAGCAGGACTTACAGCATGTCTAAAAAGAAGAGTTGTTTATTACTAGAGAGGGAATAGTTAGTGACCCTATAATGAGTCTTGTCTAGCTATATTTAAGGTATTGATTGTGTTTCAGAAGAGAGAGATGAATGGTGCAGAAAGTATTTGTATGGAGACGGTTTGGAGTTTTTATTAGTTTCTGTTGACACACACTCACTCATATAAAATAATCCAGACTCATCCCCAGCACAGCGAGGGTGAGAACACATTTCATCAACCACAGAGAAACAGAAAAACATCTCTGGTCAGCTGAGGTTCTGCTGTAGTTCGGCTGCTTACATTCACACACATCTTCTTCTCTACTTCTCTTGCTTTCTCTCTAGGGAACATACCCTGAAGGCAGTCTTGACACCTAAACCTGATTGAGCGCTTCCTCAGAGGAACGTTTCTTTCTTTTCTAAACTCAAGAAAAATAGTTTTCTGTTTGCTCTGTTTGCTCACGGGAGCTGTCAGACCAGATGCTTTTAAATTACAATTTCTTTTCCCCCTGACATACCAGTTTAAAATGATATAAAGTATAAAAATAGTATACATGGTTGACATGGTCAAGACGAACCGCTGCAGTTCAAGCTGAGCTTCAGAACGGGGAAGAAAGGTGATTTGAGTGACTCTGAACGTGGCATGGTTGTTGGTGCCAGTCGGGCAGGTCTGAGTATTACAGAAACTGCTGATCTTCTGGGATTGTCACGCACAACCATCTCTAGGGTTTACAGAGAATGGTCTGAAAACGGGAAAACCTCCAGTGAGCGGCAGTTCTGTGTGTAAAAATGCCTTGTTGAGGCCAGAAGTCAGAGGAGAACGGCCAGAGTGGTTCGAGCTGATAGAAGAGCAACTTTGACTGAAAAAAACAGAACTTGGCGTCCACAACATGAAAGCATGGATCCATCCTGCCTTGTATCGATGGTTCAGGCTGGAGGTGGTGTAATGGTGGGGGGGGATGTTTTCTTGGCACACTTTGGGCCCCTTAGTAGAGGGCTGCATTGGGATTGGGACCAGCCGGGTCCCGCGGGACCCAACTCAAATCTCGCGGGAGCGGGCGGTTTGAACTTTGCTGCGGGCGGGAATTGGCGGGATCGGGAGGTAGCATAGCGACATGATATCATTGTCAACATGATAACCCAGACCCAGACTCCGGGGTGGAAGCATAACTAAGAGCACTTCCCAGCGCTATCAAACCTGGTACGTTTCATCTTTAGTATCCCCGCATCCAGTGCGCCTTCAGAGCGC
>JAUMHG010000002.1:2636823-2663183 GCA_032359395.1 Enteromius anoplus | reverse complement strand
ATTTATTTTTTATTAAAGACTTAATATATAAAATATATAGTCCCAATAAAATATAAATATAAATTTAGCTTGTTTTAAGAAAAAGAAAAAAGAAATATATATATATTTGTTTTTTTGTTTTTTTTAAGAAAAAAAACGTAATATGTGCACTTAAAAATATATAGTTACTATAAATCACTATAAAATATAAATCCGTAAAATAACAAAAAAGTACTGGCAGCTCACTACACACAACATTATCCATACATTTTCTGTTTACTCTAAAACACAATGCAAATGAAGTGTAAAACACCTTAAAAAATACACAGTTTAAACAAGACTTAATATCATAAATCATTTGACTTGTCTAGTAAATGCATCTTGATTCAAGAATGTCTGGATATTTGTCGTGGAAGACAAGACCAAGATACTAAACGAATCATTTTATGCGCGTGTTTCGTCCGTCAAACGCAAGCGCACTTTCTAGCCGAATGCTTCTTCAGAGTGTGGTATTCCAAGCTGTCGTCCAGAAACGAGATGTCGTCGTCGAAGGCGATGGGCCGGCAGCAAGTCCGAGACGGCGTCTCTTTGTCCAGCTTCTTGTTGTGGGTGAGGTTGTTGAGGATCTTGTCGTAGTTGGTCTCGGCGTCGAAACACGGGCCGCTGCAGTAGCGGAAGATCAGCTCCTCTTTGGTCCTGTAACCCAAGCCCAGGTCTGTGACGTTGAGGTGGATCTCCTTCAGCAGACACCCACGCCCTTGACCTTTGACCCTGTCATCTCGGCTGTCCTTACGGCCTCGTCCGCGACTCCTCTTGCGCTCTCCTTGTCCTCGGTTTCTCCTCTCTGTGTTTGTTGCTCCTTTCTGGCGACCCCTGTCCCGCTTGGTTTGCGGATCTACATCGAAGTCTGAGGATCTGCGCAGTCGGCCAATGGTGGCTTCGATGAAGTCCATCACGCTCTCGAACTGCTCCGGATAAAGGCCGTTCACGTCATCTTCAAGAGATAGAACAAAACACATCAGCTGTGAGTTTAATCTGCAAAAATCAGTTCTGACTTTATCTAAACATTCTTGAATCAAGATGCAGTTACTTGACATGTAATTTTATAAGATATTGTATTGTATTAGATATTATATTTATTTTATATTGTATTGTAAGATATTAAGTCTTGTTTTAAAAGGATAAAATGTTTTGTTGATTAAAACATCATTTTATTCATACATGATGATTACCTCTATTGGTAGATATTTTTGCTTGTTTTAAGGATATTGATTTTGAAAAAATAGATTTTTTATTATAATTTTATTCAAGTTAATGTACTAAATTAACAAAAACTTAAATAACAACCAATAGCAACAATAGCAGACATTAAAAATGACAAAAAAGACTAAAATTACTGAACCTAAAACTGAAAATAATAAATACTAGTACATAGACATAAACTAATGAAAAAATGAAAAAAGTTTGAGCAGTTCGAGAGCGTGATGGACTTCAATTTCAACAACATTGGAAAAATTGCTAAAACTAAAATGGATATAAAAAATAACAAAAACTAAATAGAGGTATTTAAGAAATAGAAATGACGAAAACACAATATAAATGACTAAAAGTAAAATAAACTAAATAGGCATTAGAGAAAAATAAATATATATGTATAAATAAAACATACATATATATATAGTAATAATAATCATAAAAATGACAGAATCAAATGAATAACATTTTTATAAATTATAATAAAACTAAACAGGCATTTAAGAAAAATTAAAAGACACAAAATTAAAAACCTAATATATTTTAAATAATAATAATAATAATAATAAAAATAAAAATTACAGATCCAAATTGCTAAAATTAAATAAATAAATAGACATATTTAAAAAGAACTAATGAAGCCTAAAATATACACAGACAAATAAAAACAATAAAATGAAATTAAAAACTGAAATAAATAAGAAAAACATTATAGATATAAATAACTAAAACAACAAAAATATATAACAAAACTACGAACTTTGAAAAGAAAATGGAAAATTACTAATTCAAAATATTATTAAATTCTTTAATATTATATTAATAGTATTTCAGTATTAATATTTAGTTTGTGACTTTTCAAACATTTTCTGTTTGTTTCCAAGTTGAAACGAGATCCTCAGCATGTTCTCAGACGTTTGGACTTCACTGTGTATACGACGTTGTTTATTTGTCACTATCGACCATCCCAAATAACAGCCCATGACTCACGGGATCTCGCCCGACACTGGACCGACTGTTCTCATGTCAGGACTGCGATGGAAAATCTTATAGATCATGACATTGAGGTACAACAGAAATACATCTGCTCAACCGCAAACTCGAAACATGCACGCCGCCCTCATCTTAAACAAAAGCAAGCGCACGTTTGATCTGCGTGTAATGCATCATGATTTCATTACAGTCAGAACTCGAAGTTCACTCTCCATTCGACCCGACAGGCCGACCGTGTCACAGTTCTCGGAAAAGCCTTGCAACCATCGTGGTATAGACATGCTCGGCTGTTTTTACCTCATTAAACTTGATTAAACTTGAAAGAAGTTACTAGTGCTTTTGGAAATGTTTCATTTAGTCCCACTTGTAAGAGGTGAAGATAATAAAAGCTGAACATTTACACACCCTCAGGCCATCCCAGATGTAGATGAGTTTGTTTCTTTATCAGATTTGGAGAAATATAGCATCATATCATTTGCTTAACCGCTGTGAATGGTTGCCGTCAGAATTAGAGTACTGCTTTTGCGCAAAGAAACCTCAAATAAGATAATTGAACTACCATTCTTCTCCCATGATTTGCGTCTTCTGAGAGAGCATCACAATGTAAGTGCATGCACGCTTTTATGTATTTGACATAATCATTTCTGTTTAAGTTCAGGGGAAAGCACATGCATGTAAAGAGTCTGCGGTTGTTTACGTCTAGAGGAAAGTGTAATGCTCTCTAAAATGGCAAAAGAGGTAACTCAGGGGAGAAGAATTGCAGAGAAGAATTGTTTTTTGTTTTATTTGTGCAAAAAAGTGTTCTCGTAGCATCGCAGTCACTGATGTCACATGAACTGTTTTACTGATGTTTTACTAAGTTTCTGGATTTGGCATCTTTCAGTTGTGTTGCGGTCAATGGAGGGTCAGACAGCTCTTTGATTTCATCAAAAACATCTTAATTTGTGTTTTGAAGATGAACGAAGGTCTAATGGGTTTGGAACGACATGAGGGTGAGTAATTAATGACAGAATTTTCCTTTTTGGGGTGAAGTAACCCTTTAACTAAAAGAAATAAACTCTCAAAACCTGTTTCAGTTATTTTCATGCCTGCGATTTCATGCAAATATCAGCACATCTACCAAGCACGAACACCTGTTTCGTGTTACACATGCACCATATGGCAGGTAAAGTGAGGTATTCTCTGTGGGACTGAGATGATTCGGATCTTCAGGGAATTTAGTCTTGCTTGAGATGTTTGTCCGAGCTTCAAGCGTGATGAGCACTGCCAGGCTCCAGTAACCTTTACACTGGTGTCATTTGTGTAACCCGGTTGGTTACATGATCTACAACTGTATCAGATGAATCTGACAAATGCTGGTGGTGTCTCAAATCTCTGTGCTGCCTACATAGAAAGCAATTTTTTGCATCACGGGATGACTGAACGATGAATAAACAGGCATATTCACATTAAATCCATTTAAACGCCCAAACTGCAGGTGCTCAATTTAGTTCTATGCAAGTTTGTTTTTATCCAGAGAATAATTAGCTCACAATTCTAACTTGTATATTCTTGCTTCATAAAGTGTAACTTTGACTTTGTCTCACAATTCTGACATTTATCTCACAATTTATATCTCATAATTCTGACTTTAAATCTCATAAATCTGACTTTTATCTCATAATTCTGTTATATCTCATAATTCTGTCTTTATATCTAATAATTCTGACTTTAAATCTCAAAAATCTGACTTTATATCTCATAATTCTGTTATATCTCACAAGTCTGACTTTTATCTCATAATTCTGAGTTTATCTCATAATTCTGACTTTATATCTTATAATTCTGACTTTAAATTTCATAAATCCGATTTTATATCTCATAATTCTGTTATATCTCACAAGTCTGACTTTTATCTCATAATTCTGAGTTTATCTCACAAGTCTGACTTTTATCTCATAATTCTGAGTTTATCTCACAAGTCTGACTTTTATCTCATAATGCTGAGTTTATCTCATAATTCTGACTTTATATCTCATAATTCTGTTATATCTCATAATTTTGTCTTTATATCTAATAATTATGACTTTAAATCTCACAAATCAGACTTTTATCTCATAATTCTGTTATATCTCATAATTCTGTCTTTATATCTAATAATTATGACTTTAAATCTCACAAATCAGACTTTATATCTCATAATTCGGTTATATCTCACAAGTCTGACTTTTATCTCATAATTCTGACATTTATCTCACAATTTATAACGCATAATTCTGTTATATCTCTTAATTCTGATGTTATATCTCACAAGTCTGACTTCTATCTCATAATTCTGACGTTTATTTCACAATTTATACTTCATAATGCTGACTTTAAATCTCATAATTCTGTTATTTCTCATAATTCTGATGTTATATCTCACAAGTCTGACTTTTATCTCATAATTCTGACTTTTATCTCATAATTCTGAGTTTATTGTAGATATACAGAATTGCGAGAAATAAACTCAGAATTGTGAGAATGGTACCTTGTAACTGACACAAACTCACGATTTTAAGAAGAAAAGTCAGGTTTGTGGGATATAAACTTGGAACTGTGAGGAAAAAAGTAGGAATTGTGAGATAAAAAAGTGCAATTAAATTTATTTTACTGCACGGCAGAAACCAAAAACATAATGTCAACTTGTCAATAGGATGTAAACTCAGAATGGCAAGTTTATGTCTCACAACAACAACAAAAATCCACACTTTTTTCCTTTTTCATTACCCTTTTTATCCCATGAAAGAAATGAGCTTCCATATAGTTCAGACAGACGCCTCGTTTAATTGGAAGCATGTCAGTGTTTTGGCGAAATGTACAATCTGTTCAGTATGTCAAAACCTAATGTTTCAGTCATGTTTTCTATCAGGGCAACATTTAGAAGGATGCATCTCAATCATGCACTCAAAACCTCCTTTTCATTGGCATCTGATTAGACATCTGACAGAAAGTCTGCAAATGCACTGCATGTTCTTTGCTGCTTTTAGCGACTGCTCTCTGGACAGCCAAACTGCCTTTACAAGAACACATTTTGGAGCAATTCAGAGGACTAGAGACACTGATGCATGCAGGGATCGAATCCCCAAGACGCAAGTCACTGAGTGATTCAACATGTGTTTGTTTTTTGCAGCTCCCATCATCTCTTGTTCACTATAGTTTCAGCACGCCTTACATTATGCAAGGGTCTGGCAGAGCGCAATAAATTCATGCATATTTTCGGCCAGTCCAGCACGAACCCTTCCACATGCCAAGTTTGACTCGTTAATGCTCTAATTTAGAAAGTTCCCACGATGCGAGAAGGCTACTGTGTAAAGGATGAGGCCGCTATTAAACATCTGGAACAGCTGCGAATGTATATAGCTCATGCCTTTCCCGTCACGTCAGTATCTGTCGACGTTCACAACAGCACCTTACTTAGTGCTGGATAGCTCAGCCGTAAACGTAAACAATTCGTGCAGGGTTCATCTCAAGTAGGTTTATAAGAAAACAACGTGACTTTAAAAGCCCGTCCTCTGTTATAAGGCCAAACGCCGCTTTCGTTTTTCGGGTTTTTCATGCTGTCGAACAGATGGGGGTTTGTTATGTAAAACATGTGATCACGCAGTGCTTGCGAAGGTAGTGTTTCAGTTAACATACTGTACTCTTGACCAGTGTATTGTCACAGTTGTGCATCTGTGTCTGGGTTGCTCAACATGCAGCTATGCAAGTAATTGAAAGCAGTTCTCCATTGCAATTGAACTAAAGCAAATTAACACTCTCCTCTGAGATGTGCATTGAAGAAATTGAGAGTTGCATGCTCGGGGACTTACATTGCTCCTCCATGGAGGCTTGTTTTTGGTGTGTGGTGTCGATGATGGGGTCCAGAGCGGGCGTCTCACTGCGGACGACGGCTCTTTTGGATGGCTGCAGCTTGTGGAAGATGGGACGTGATGAAACGGAGCTCAGGAGCAACAAACACGTGGCTAGAATGTCCCATAACTTCATTTTAGACTCAGTTCCTTTGAGGGAAGCTGCAACGGTGCAAAGGTAAAAAGCATGAGCGTCTGCACAAAAGCATGCATGAGTGACAAACACAACATGGCTCTGAATGAAAAAAGGAAATTTTCATGTGTTATTTTGACGAAGGCCGTGTTTGTTTTGTACTCTGCGCTACCGAAAGTCTTCCCAGAGGGAAGCGAAGTGTTGTGACTTGTAAGAAGCGCCGAATTAAATATTCTGATGAGGGCCCTGCGTGAAATGTGCTCTGTAGGCCAGTTAATGCTGAACAGATTTTCTGTCAGTATTACAGAGCAGAAAAATGTGCCTTTTCTGCCAGAGTTTTTCCCCATTCTGGATCCCGAAAACTCCTGTTGATGAAAAGGCAAATAAAATCGACCAGTTTCATGAAGTTTACAATGACTTTTATAAGCCTTTATTGCAGTAAATGACGCTTTAGCTCTACATTTCGGATCATTAAAACCTGCTGTTTCTACATGTAATTAGTACCTTTTTGATATTTGAAGTCATACAGTCAGAAGTTCATTTGGTTACGATAATGAATGCATAATTTCTGCTTTATACAAACTGCATGAATCCTGTATTTGATATATTAAAACAAGTGTATTAAATTTGCTCAAGTTGCGAAGTAAACAACAACCGGTTTCTCCATATTATTTACTATGCTTTTTCACAGTTTCATAGAAGTTGCAAAGTTATGTTTTGAAAAGCATAGAGTAACTAATTTCAGCAGGGATCCCAGTATGTTTTATGTAAAGGATTCAGATGTGATTATGCAGACCTTTTTGGGTCCTTCAAATGTTTTTTTAAGAGACCATACATATTTGGTGCATCAGAATCTGAGGAACAATCAAATAAAATGTCCCAACTTTTTAATTTCCAAACAATCTGTGCTTGTGGAAGGAATATTAATACAAAACATTTATATGTAACAGTGTACGCGTAAAAATGATCAACCCAGAACTATTTTGTGTCCATAAGCAGAAAGAATGAGATAAATTCACCTTAAATGGGGTCCATACAGACCGGAGCTTCAGAAAAGCCAAATTCTCAATAAATCAGGAAACATCCAAAGGATAAAATCCGTGCGTTATCATCAAACGATCACGATTCCAGGTCCATTCACAACATGTTATCCGCTAGATCCCAGTGAAGCGTGCGCAGAAGTGTCCAGAGTGTCCAAGTGACGCGCCGTGCGCAACGCGACGCGCGGAACCGTGATGCTGCCGCGTCTGTAACGAGAGAGAAATCCAGCAACAGCGGCTCAGATGAAGACATCGGGATCCCAAAGACGCAGATCCGGATCCGAACTAACTGCAATAGTTTCCCGTGTCTATCAAAGCGCGCCGCATTCTGCCTCCGAGACGCGGCGCACAGGTGATGAAATCCAGGTGAATGTGTGTTAATATCCGCACGGATCAGGTGAAAGTAAAGCGCGACTGTACAGCAGATGGTGTGTGTGTCTGATATCTGTCAGCAGCACACAGAAGTCATGTTCCACACGCGCGTCTCCGAACGCGTCTGACGCTCACACTCTGAGCGCGTTTAAATACGCTCGGGGTTCGAGCGCGCTGACGTCACGCGAGGGGCCCCGCCCTCATTTTTCTCATGCTCACACAACTTGGATCCATCCATCCATCACTGTTTCCATCTGCACAAATAAAGCTGTTTGTCAGCAGCACTAACAAAAAACATATAAAATAAAGGAGAGCTTCTGAGCAACTTTCGAAGTAAGATAAATGCACAAAGTAAAATGGGAATTGTGTATATTACAGAAAATGATGCACCGTATGGATGTATCATATACCAAAATGCACTTAAAAAAGAAATAAAAATCCAGAAATGTAAACTATTTAGAGGAAAGCCTCATGAAGGCCTTTCAGTGTTTCCAGTTTCATTTTCTTTGAGTACCTTTCGATAAATACCATGGCATTAATCTGGTAGAGCCGCATTGTTTTGTTGTTTAGGGAGGTTTGTGGTGTTTGTGTGTCGTTCCAGGATTAAGCTGCGTCATACAGTCTTTATTAAAACCATCTTTACTAAATCAAAGGATCAGTGACAGCAGTTTGTTCAGACTTTAAAACCCGTCTGCCATTATAAATGGAGCTTAGTTTTACACTAATATCTGCACAATGTGAATGTTATGAATATATCAAGTTCATATCCTCAAGGCATCATTGCACTGCTGCTAATATTGTATTTTTGCACCTGTTACTACCTCTTAATTGAACATTACATTGCACTACTTAATATAGGAAATATATCGTTGCTATTCCTGTTTTATTTATTATTGTATTTTTATTGTATTTAATTTATCTAACATAGGAATACATTGCTGCTATTCCTTTTAATTTATTATTGTATTCTTAATTAGGTTCATATCCTCAAGCATCATTGCACTACTGCTAATACTGTATTTTTGCACCTGTTACTACCTCTTAATTGAACATTACATTGCACTACTTAATATAGGAAATATATCGTTGCTATTCCTGTTTTATTTATTATTGTATTTTTATTTTTAATGTCACTGTGTGTGTCACACCAAGGGATTGCTTCTCTAATTTCGTTGTATTTATACAATGACAATAAAGGAATCTTGAATCTTGAATCTGAAATCATTCTGAGTAATAGGAGAGCATCATCTAACTGTAGCGTCATACTAAATGTTTCTGATGTTTCATAAAGATATGTATATATATATATATATATATATATATATATATATATGACTGTTCAAACTCTTTCATTTGCATTTATTTATTTTTTCTGCATGCAGGTGCAGAATCAAAGAGGAATGCAACAAGTAAAGGAAAGGAGGTGACATGTGGCCAGGTATGGTTTCCATACTTTGTGCTCTGCATTTAACCCATCCAAGTGCAGACACTACACACACACACCGTGAACACACACAAGGAGCAGTGGGCAGCCATTGCAGCGGCTAGAAATGTACTCAACCTCAGGCCACCAAGATTAGGATGTGTTTATTTCTTCATCAGATTTGGAGAAATGTGGCGTTGCATCAGGGTCTCAGAAATGGATGTGAATGGATGCTGTCAGGATGAGAGTCTAATATAAACATCACAATAATCCTCACCACTCCAGTCCATCTGGAAAAGACAAAAGCTGAAACTAAACCAGCATCGAGATGTTTTTTAACTAAAACTGCAGACACATATTAATTTAAAGCTGTTTGGCTTGGTCTGTGCAGATTTCTCTCCTGATTCAGACCAGAACACTCATGAATTATACAGTTGTATTTAAGTTAAAAATGCTGGATTAGTTTGATCTTTTGTCTTCTCCAGATGTTAACTGATGGATTGGATTGCTGTGGATTATATGATGTTTATATCAGATCTGACATCACCCATTCACTGCAGAGCAACTGATGCAATGAAGAAACAAACTAGTCTACATCTTGGAAAACCTTATGGTAAATTTTCACTTTTGAATGAACTGTTCCTTTAATGGATCGATGCTTCGCTCATGCTTTACAACAAGTCACTGAACAATTGCCAAAAAAAGCAGCACAAATAAAAGAGTCAGCAGATGTGTATGCTTTGTATAAAATAGCTGAGGAGGAGGAGGAGGAGGGTTTCCCCAGCTGAGCCTCGGTCCCTCCCAAAGATTCCTTCTCATCTACTCATCGTCCCATCTTAGGGAGTTTTTCTTGCTACTGTCATCTTTGGCTTCCCCGAGGGACTTTGTAAGCCTCTATTCATTGTAAAGCTAGATGGAACAATTTGCATTGTGAAGAGCTCTATACAAACAAATTGAATTGGGAAAACTGAACTGAATTAAAGCTAAGTGGCATTATAAAGCGAAGCTCTCTAAACATCCTGCCATGAGTCTGAAAGCCCATCCACGCACAGATACGGGGGGCTTAGAAGCCATCTGAAAGAGAAAAACACGTGTAGAGGTTTAAAAAGCAGTTCTCAGAATAACTGATGGAGGAACATTAGCTTTGTTAAAAGATTTTTTTTTTTTAACATTTATTAAAACTAATTGTGTAAAAATTATATTAAATATAATAATTAAATATTATATAATAATTATGTAATTACATATATTTGATATAATTTATGCATACTGTTCCTGTGCCCTTTTATTCATCAAGATTATTTGTACTTTTATATACATACAAATATTAGGAATTGCATCTGCACAAATATAACTAAAATAAGTGTGTGTATATATGTATATACACAGTATATATTGGGGTTTTTTAAATTTTGAAAAATATTTATCTTGCCTTTTAATTAATGTCAGTTAAACTGCAATTTATTTGTTTTTATTGAATAACTAAAAATAAAAATAACACAATAAAAACTTAACAATTAAAAAAACATTTTTTTGAAATTGTTTTTGGTGCAAACACACATACAGATACTTCTCTTACAGTATTATACGACTAAACAATCCGCATGTCTGATTTTATACAAAAATAACTAAAAGGGGATTAAACTTTGTGGAAACCCATGTGTTTCTCTTGTTTGGTGTATTCACAGATGTCTACATCTAGTGTATTGTGAAGGCAAAAGCACTGGTTGTCATTATGATTTCCTAAAGAAATCTGTCATATAATATGTGAAGGGCCAAACCCTTCAATTCAACGCTCAAATCCTGAAAGGCAGGAAGAGGCATGTTTTCTTTGAATGGGTATAAAGTTGAATCTTCAGAACTTGGACGGGCCTATAAAGCTTGCCCGCTTTTAACCTTGTGTTAAGATTGTTTTCATAATGCTGCCTCAGAAATGGTATGTTTTTATGCTCTTCTCATCAGCCAGCGCTTTCTGAACGCTCAGCGTTTCATTGTGACGAATAAAACCTGTGTTTTGTTTTAGGATGCCGATCAAAGTAGTTCAGTCACATAGATGCTAGGAAACTATTAAATGCTTAAACTGTCCAAACAGACACCATATTTGTCTTTTGAAATGCGTATGAATGTTTGCAGGAGAGCGAGCAGATGCTGTGGAGTACGGCAAGTATCCGGTGTTCTTCGGCTGTGACATTGTGATCCCGTCGTTCTGTAGTGAAGTCCGATCTCCTGCCCCTGCATTTAGATATGCCAGTGTGGTTATATTTAAGTAATTTTGTCATAATTGGCCGTAAGCCCAGTGCTCCTGCTTTAGGATCTTCATTGATCTATTTTCTCTCTCTGCGAGTCTGTCTCTCACAGCGTGGCATTAACACTTCACTTTTTTTGCTTGTATTGACTGTGATTTTGACACTTGGATGTGCAAACAGCTAGCCTGCCAGATTAGGATGATGAAAAAAACGCTTTGAGAGTTGCATCATGTTAGGGCTATTTTAGTTAACTAAAACGAAATCCGCATAAAAGACGTTTTTTGTTACTCGAAGGAAGATAAATGCTGAATAGTGCTGTCAAACGATTAATTGCATCCATAATAACAGTTTTTGTTTACACATATATATTGTGCCATGAAAACAGCCGAACAAGCTAACATGACATTAAAAACTAAACTAACAGTTCTGCACTTGTTGCTTATTAATACATCAAAATAACTAGAATAGACATACAAATAGACATAGAAATGTATTTTTTACGCTTATCAGAGGATCAAAATCACTCAGTTTTTTCACATGCTAATATAGGCAGTTGGTTTAGCATGAATGTGAAACACATTAATGACAATGTGGCAAACATACGTGAGTAATCGGAGATTACCGACTGGATGAAATGCTCAGGATAATGGAATTACAGGAATAAGGGTGCAGGGAACAAAGATCAGACTGTCACAGCTCGAGATGGGTGTTTCCCTGATTGAGAAAAGCTGCGCTCACCACAACTCAACACAGTAAACAATTAGATAAAATAAATGTTATTGCAGAACGCCAACGATAACATCTGCTGTGTTGGTGAGGTACCAAAGTACACAGTGATGATGACCCAGTAACGAATTGCATGAAATGTGTTTACATGCATAATTGCAAGTCTTTTGAATAACATTTGAATCAAACAGTACTGTCTGCGATATTGTAAATCATGTGATCTTTATTCCGCTTTTCATTAGATGTGTTTTCAAACCTGGCGGCGTTTCGTCTGCCTCTGCTGATGTGGCATCCAGTCCTAATTGTTTGCAAATGCTGTGATATTGGAGGTCAAATAGTGGGTCGCAACACAAAAATGGCACTACTGCTTAATGCATGTAATAAAATGCATCTAACCGTATAAATGTGCATCGATGAGTTAGAAAGAAAAATACACAGGAGATTTTAAAACAGAAAAACAACACTATACTGAATTTTCTATACTGTACATGCATATCATCAAATTGTATTTTGATTACAAATGGTGTGGGTTGAGTTACATGCTAAAGTTTAATGCATTGTAAAAAACAAATAATAATAATAAAAAAAGAAAATATATATTTCCAAGCTGTGAATAAAACAAAACTAATGGACTACATTTTAAAAGGAAATACTATTTCAGGTTCCAAAGTTTCACATTTAAGGCAAGCCAAAATGTTTTTATTTTTGAGATATTGGTATTTTGGTTTCAGACTAAAAAGTGTTTATTTTATTGCACTTTATCCAATTACGTCTGTAGATTCTATTACAATACATATTCTTAAAATGTGTTTTTTTCTAACTTTTTCTAGGGACTGACATGGCAAAAGCTTCATTTTGTGCTCCGTGACTAATTCTTGTGTTTATTTTGATGTTTGTGTTTGGATTATGGACACAACCATGGCCCATTATAAGATATCTAACAGAGTCAGTGAATTATTGATTTGCTATCTCTTGGTGCTTGATAGAATCCATGATGCCATGTGTCTAAACAAGATGTTCCAGGACCTCCAGAAGAAATATAGACCCACAACATCAAAAACTTGATTGTATACATGGAGTACTTTTTATCCCTGTATTCTCCAAACACATCTTGAGTGATTGCTGCAGAAAACATAATTTTTTACTTTCGTCTGAGCATAAAAGCCAGTCCCTTCTGTAGTTCCAGTCCTGTCTGACAACTTAACATGCTGGAGATCGTTTTTGTATGAGCGAGGAGATTTTTTTTAAACCCTCCTGAACAACATGTGCTGATGTAGGGGCTCTTTGACTATATTCTTCAATTCTCCAGCTGTGGTCCTTGAACAGTATTTATCCACTCAAACTCTACTCCTCTCCGTGTATTAGGAGGATAGAGACACACGTCCTTTTCCAGGCAGTTTCCTAACATTGTATGTTGATTGGAAATCTTCGTTATTTCCCTGATGGTGGAAATGATCATTTTCACTGCCCTAGCTTTTTTTCTTAAAACCACTAATTTGTAAACCTCAGTTATCTTTTACAGCATATAAGAAATATATATTCTTTGGTTTTTCTCATTGTGTTGATGATTAAGGGATTTTAAATAAAAGATCAAAAGGATAAACAATGCAGATTTACCAAGGGTGCCAATATTAGTGGAGGGCCCTGTATCTTTAAGGGCCGTTTTCTCAAAATGAGATTTTTCTTCACTTCAGCAGCACTTACATACACCAACATTTACAATTTTGTTTCTTTCTATATTCTGAAGTATTTTACAGTGGGATTTGTTGATATTATTTGCCTGATTTTAAATAATGGAGTTTGTCCATTTGTATCTGTAGATTTAATTGAAAATACATATCTTTAAGGGGTGTTTTCTTAGATTGAGATTTTTCTCAATTTCAGCAGCATTTACATACACCAAAATTTACAGTTTCACTCGTATCTATATTCCGAAAGATTTTACTGAGGAGTTTGTTTGTAAATCATTGGTTTGGTCAATACAACTAAAAGGAGTAATCCAAAATCCTGTTTATTAAAATCTGTAAATATAATGTGTTTACAAAATGAAATAAGAATATTAAACCTGGCTTTATGCAGTGTTCAGACTTATTTTCTGGAAATGCTTACAAACTAGAGAGTACTTTATGTAATATACTTTATATTATTAGATAATGTCTGATTTACACGTTAAAACATAATAGTTTGCAATTCTTCAAATAATCAATTAACTGGTAAATCCAACGTACTACTTTTTTACATACTGCTGTGTATGTAAAAACAATTACCTGTAATTTCTGAGTAAAAGTAGTTTCGATGTGAATCCAACAGCAAATGTTTTTCATTGTACTTAGCACTTAGTTTTAGAGGTTATCACTAAATTATGCGTGCTAGTAATATTGATAATATAACACATCTTGCATGAGTTGTGGATGAGGCTATTAAACAATCTAGGACAGGTTACATTTGGACACAGTGACTTCTTCTCTACTTAATGGCATTTCAGTTTTATTTTATTAAACGGTTGGGTGTTAATACTGCAGGCAAACACATTTTGTTGACTAGATAATTGTTATCTTGTATGTTGACACTAACATGTTTCTTTTCCCATTGAAACTTTACTGCTCTCTTTGCAGGATACTGGCCCACCTGTCTTACCTGTGCAGGTGAAAATTATGTCATCATTCATGTTACTATCATCACACAGGCATGTGTTGATCTGTTGGCAAGTCAATGGCCGGGCTGCCATTGGTGTCAGATACTCTGGGTGTGCTGCTTCAGCCAATAAACCCAGATAAGAAATGTATAAAGTTAAAGAACAAAGATATGTTTAACCTTTCATCGCCATAGAAGGATGGTATTCAGGGTTGTGTGTCGAATTATTGGCGGCTTGCCTTTCTATTTTTACCGCAGAAGTCCAAAAGCCAAACCAATGAAAGGCCTGTCAGCTGATGATGAAAGAGAGTCTCTTCTGGAATGGAGCAGTTCAGGTGAAATTGAGTCAATATTGTTATCCAGACGAAAATGTTATTGTTCTGCTCTTTCATTGATCAGGAGATTTTAATGAGATATGAGTCACTGAAGTAATAACTTTGCCTCGGATGTTTCTTGGAATTCCTGAAATAAAAATAGGCACACATGAGTCAATAGTTTACATACAGTAAGAGTTAAGAGCTGTAAAATGAATGTGGAGCAACTCGGTATGACTTTTGTATGTATTCTAAGCACTTGCACATTGTCTACATTTAATCTCATTGAAATATAAATGATCCCTGCTTTCTTACAGATTATTTTGAGTTGTAAGCAAAGCTCTTTACACTTGACATTTTTGCATATAATTTGACTTTCTGAATGTAATTTTATTGCAGTATAAATGGATCTTTCTGATTGAATGTTTTTTCAAATAATGTGACCTTTCAAAATTTAACTTTCTTTGCAAATATGTGAATTTTTAACATTTCTTTCTTTCTCTCTCTCTCTCTCTGTTTTTGCAAATAACCATTTAAATTGGATTTTTAGAGGTAATTAGATTTCTTTTTTTTTTTTTTTCCTTTTTTTTTTTTTTTACAAACAAGTTGATCCTTTTTAATTCTAGGGTACTGTATTTAAAAATACTTGACCTTTGTACATTTTATTTTATGACTTGACTTGCATTGTTAATACATTAGAGATCTCATTTGTGGTTTCGTTACAGCTTGCATCATGAAGAAAGCTCCTCTGCCTCATTAGAGATATGAAGTCAAGTCTTGTTTTTCTTGTTGCTCTAGTGAAGTTCTGCTGCTGATTGATGCAGTAGATCAGTTTTGGCGGATCTCCAGGAAGTTCAATGCTAACCGGAGTCCTGATGTCCGGTGGACTGCATAACCAATCTGGGAATGATGCAGGGAATTCGAGGGAGCAGCTCCCAAGCGTTTCATTCCTGACGGTGGGTTAGCACAAGACAAACGTGCTGTGGTTGACTAAGTGCTGCTTCGCAGGCCCTGAGCTTTCTGCATAAGCCCTGGACTCTCTGTGGTCAGCCCTGATTGTGTTTGCAACCCTTTGTGACTCCAGCAGACGTGAACTCATAACATGCCAGCACTTTGTTATGGTACCTGTGAGCTTTGAGCTGCACCAGCTGCTGCTCATGACGGCTCCCGCAGGGGTGTGTTGGCCACTCCAGAGGAGGACTGGTGCTCACCGAGATCTGCTGACATTCCAGATTACTACAGTACACATGGATGGGACTTTTTATTGCATTTGTTTGGGACTGCTCATTGCATCTTCACCATTAATGTATTTCTTGCAAATAACTTCTTTTTTAGCAAGTTGTTTTGCATTGCATTGTGTTTTTAAAATATATTTGCAAAGAAATATCTTATTGAATTAGATTTTTTTTCAAATAATGTGAACAAAAATCTTTTTGATTTCTTTGCATTTATTTTCAGGGGTTTTAAACTTTTTTTTTTTTTACATTTATTATTTAAAAATGTATCTTTTTTTATACATGTGTTTTAATTTTATAAAAATATTTTTTTAAATTAATTAATTTAATGAAAATAACCCAACAAAAAATGGGGGCAATTAATTCAAAATTTTGGCAAACAACGTGTTATTTTTATTGATTGATTGATTGATTCATTCATTCTGAATTATTTATTTATTCGTCATTTATCTATTTCAATTTAAGCAGAAACTTCACATAGCTTAGATAGATATATAGGTAGATACACAATTCCTTATTTTTTTTATTTCTTTGTTATCTTGTTCATGTTCACTTGGTAATGAAAGCAACACAGTCTAATCCTACATTTTCAAATGAAATTCTAGAGTTGATCATTTTGGGTTGTACATAACTAACAATAACAAATATCACGCAAGCATTAGTTTGTTTTTCTAAAACTAGTACAATAGTGATAATAGTTTGTCATGTGAAGAAAATTGTGAACCTGACTTTCAGGCTGATGTTAAAGTTCTCATCGTCCTTGGTTTCTCAAGCACTGTTCATATTTCCCGAGTGCTATTTTGATGCTAACCTCTAGCATTCAGCATGGCCCATCAGCACGTTAAATGCATGGAGCACACAGACTTAGTCTTGACTTACATGTAACAAGGTTGCTCTAATTGGAGGAGGAAGTGCCTAGGATGTTTAGCACCGACGGACCCAGGAATTGATCTGAGCCCGAATCGGATCTGGTTTCGGCCTCCAATTCCTTTCAGGTCCAGAGTTAATCCAGCAGCGGCCGCAGGTTGCAGCAATGCAAGCATTGAGCCCATGTAGTTGGCAGCACCTGCAGCAGGAGAATCAAAGCGGCCTGAGTTAAGCCACACGCTGGATCCGTGTCACTCTATATCCACATGATATTATGTGGCTCTCAGGAGCCGCAGCAGCTGGTCTGCTGGACACCAGAGGATCATGTTTGGCTGTGACATCCTCTCAAAAATCATGGGGCCGAGGCGAGGCTTCTCAAGGTCACCGATGCTTCTAGAGGTCCAAAACATGACGAGATTAAGGTAGACGGTTTCTGAGTTTCTTTATGCATTCTTTATGCATTCAAGGCCACATTGTCTTAAAGGGATGGTTCACAGAAAAATTTTATTTCTGACAGCATTCGTTCATATCCAGACCTGTATCCTATAGAGCAACTGTTTGATTATCTCCTTTTGTGTTTGTTCAACCGAAAAAAGAAAAAGAAACAGCATGAGGATAATTAATTATAAAATTCTTAGAAAAACGATTTCTTTAATGCGACGCCATATTAGTTTCATTTTAGGGGTAATCACAAACTGGCTTTGGGTAAAAGACACCCTAGCAACTGCATAGCAACCACCCTTAATACACTTATTCATTTAGCAGACACTTTTATCCAAACCGACTTACAAATGAGTCTAATTTGCTCCGGATAAAAGACACCTTCATTTCACAGGCGCCATCTATAACTCTTATTCACTTGTGACTAAGTCACACATAACACCCTAGCAACCACCTAGGACGTCCTAGCAACTGTAAAACAATGCCCTGGAAACCGTACAGAGCACCCTAGCAAACACTTAGGACAACTGTATAGCAATGGCTTGAAAAAACAAGCAACACTAACATCTTAAGAACAACTGTATAGCAACACCCTGGCAACTGCATAGAACACTTTAGCAACTGTACAGCAACCATCTACAGTTAGAACACCTTAACAGCTGTATCACAATGCCCTGGAAAGCATGTAGATCACCCTAACAACTTCCTAACAACTGAAGGGCACCCTAGCAACCACCTAACATAGGCACTCAGTTTTGGAGTCAAAGAAAGCGTTGTTTTTGTCATGCCTGAGGTCTTGTGAACATCACTCACAGCTCTTCAGGTTAGGCTTTACAGCATTATCTACATGTGTATATAGCGTCGCCGTTATAATGGACTACAGTATCAGTGACACATGGTGTAAAGGTGTGGTGAAGCTGAAGCGATGACCTCCACCCAGCGTATAAATCAGCAGAAGCATCAAAGCAGCACAGGCCACAGATCCTAATAAAGCCGTCAGTTGCTCTTTGTGGTGCTTGGCTCACCTACACATGTTCTGGAAGCTATCCGTTACCTTACTGTTATTCTAGCTCTCCTCAACACAATGAATGGCCATTACTAATAATTAAGTCTGCATAATCTAAAAATAGCAGTGCAATTATGAACAGCATGTGTTCTACTCTCAGATAATTTTGGCTGGATAAAAGGTTAATGATTACGGTGTTTGTGTTTTCTGGAGGAAAGGAACGCTTGATTGCTTCATATCTCTCGTATTACCGAAGCTTCTGTTTTTATAGCTGTATTTGAAGGCCACTAGCGATATCAGATGTCGGTGTGGTTGCTAGAGGGGTTCTTATGTGGTTGTTCAGGTGTTCTGTCTGGTTGCCAAGCTGTTACGTGGTTGATAGAATGTTGAGGTTTACAGCTGTATTTCATCGCTACCAGAGGGATGCGTTGCTATCAGTGTACTAGTGTGCTCTTTGTGGTTGCCAGGGCGTTGCTATGCACTTGTTAGGGTGTTGCAAGAGTGTTGTTTCAAAACGGTGTCTGTGTTGTTGCAGGGGCGTTCCTTTTCTTAAAAAAAAAAAAATAATAATAAAAAAATTAGTTTTGATTGCTTCTATTGTAGTCATTTTTAAATCGCTGAGGACAAAAGCGTCTGCTAAATGACTAAAATGCACAAGTAAAATCGCCAAGGTGTTGCTAGTGATTGCTAAGGCGTTCTGTCTTGTTGCCAGGGTGTTGCTATGTGGTTGCTAAAGTGTTCTGTACTGTTGCCAGGGTTATGCAGTTGCTAAAGTGTTGTGTTTTTATAGCTGTATTTTCAACGCCACACGCAGGACACGTCACTATCAGACGTTTCGTATAACACAATCAGTCCTTGAACCCTCATGTGATATCAATCGTGATGATATAATAAACTTCTCCTACAGATCTATCATGTTGATTATTATCTCTAAATGAGCGAAGCAGAGCTCTGTCTGCATCCCTGGCCTTGACATAGAGTGTTGTTAGAATATAAAAATGTAATTTACATGCCAAGGTCAGAGGAAGTGAAGAATAAAGCTGTTTCCAGGTTGGCTGTGTTCCAGCTCTATTACAGACGGTGTGAAAGATCCACAGCCGCTATTTAAAGTCCCATCAGATGTGGAACGCTGCCAGGCCTGTAGCTCGGCTTTGAGCTGGAGAAATGGACTCGTAATCCTCTTAGACTTAGGTTTGAGTAAATATTTGGACACACAATTTCACAACCATTCGTTTAAGAACAGACACAACATGTGGAAGCTATATTTTACACTCAATTCTAACATTCTGTGCTGTTTTTGCAAATGGTGCTGAACTGTGTAACGCTTGCTGCTGTAATGCTGGGTTTCTGCTTTTGCTTCTGTCATAAGTGAGTGCTTTTAAGTATGTCGCTAGTTGGTTTTTAGGTGGTGGATAAGCTGTTGTCATGGTTCTATGTGGTTGCCAGGGCGGTGATATGCAGTTACTAGGGTGTTCTGTTTGGTTGCTAGGGTGTTAGTGTGCAGTTTCTAGGGTGTTCTTTGTTTTTTCTGTGTTTTTCATCAAGGAAAATATTGACCAATTAATTTATCTGAGTTTAATGATATCAGCTGAGGTGTGTCTTTGTTGAACGTTACAGTTGGTTACTGCAGTTCATCTGCTGGAGTTCAGGGAATCGTTTTTTGATAGCATATCAAACAGATACTCGTTTCTACGGTAACCTGAGTTTGTAGCAAAAGCAGTGACAGAGTTTGATAAACAGGCAGCACTGTGGTTTTTATTATTGTCCCTGTGACCGTTCCTGTGTCACCCCTCTATTATTTAAACGTGCAGTATGTACTGTAATATCAACAGCTAGAGGTTGAATTAGGTAATGCGGTCCAAAATACATATATTTCTCCCACTTCTTGAGTCTCGATGCTCACTTTGGTTGCCAAATTGAGTGCACGCAAGATAGTGGTGACAAGGCATGCAGTAAACTGATGTGTTGATTTAGCCACGTTTTAATATTTCAGGGGTCATGGGGCTTTTTAGATAAATGCTGAAGCTTTTAAGCTCGGGTAGAAACAGCCATCTCTGACTCCTTCGTTTTCTGGCTCCTATTGATCCAAGAAGCTGTGTTTTCCAACAACTGGCAACCCAGGGTGTTAAAATATTATTGGATTAACTGGCTGATTCAGTGCACAACCACCTTATAATGATAAAACCCACTTAAAAAATAATAAAAATACAAATGAAGCCATCCACCGTTCCTTAAGTGAGCCACAGTCGTACAATCCTCTGTGTTTATCTTCATGTAAGAAATGTCTTCTTACTATAGCTATAGACATGATTTGGTCCAGAACAGTGAGTGTTTTTCTGATTTTATTTTATTGGTTTGGTTATATTAATCATAGACACCCCATTAGACTATTCGAGGCACATAATGTCTTGGAATGGTGAACTTGACATCATTCACCATACTGTAGGTTTGCAGTAGGTTGTAAGCCGTTCTGCGGACGGCTTACATATAGCAGTCCATAGAAACAGTCGCTAATGAGGAATTTATATATATCTATGATATTAACAGCTGTGGCAACTGTATTTTACTCTGCTGTCACTTAATACACCGATTTAATATAAACAGCCTAGCTGTTTACCTTCATAGATATAACCAACAGTGTTTTTTTAATATTAACTTGTGTGCATTTTACAGTTTAAGCGCAATAAGACATGAAAGAGTACTTGGTTTAGTTCTCTCATGACACTTGATAGCAGCTTTTTATTTCAGATGTAGCGTTTAGAAAACTGTATATTGGAAGTTTAAACTAATATGACTTTATTTCAGCACTATAGACTTGATAATCAAAACCAAACAGATGTATTTGGCAGAGTATATGTAAGGACAGAGCTCATTTGCATTTAAAGAGACATGCACAAAAACAGCCTGTTTCTGCTTTCGCTCAAATCCGGAATTTTTTTAATGATATAATAAATGTTGTCTGTGGGGTATTTTGTGCTGAAAATTCACATACTCTGAGTACACTTGAGCTTTATATTACATCTTGTAAAAAGGGGCAAACTAGCTGC
Source organism: Enteromius anoplus (assembly GCA_032359395.1). Lineage (NCBI taxonomy): Eukaryota > Metazoa > Chordata > Actinopteri > Cypriniformes > Cyprinidae > Enteromius > Enteromius anoplus. The sequence continues at coordinate 2,641,604 of JAUMHG010000002.1, read as the reverse complement.
CTTTAATCCAAATTCCTCTTCTAATCTGAATGCATGAAATGCATGAGCTGAAGCTCGTGTGTCTGTCCTCCGGCACCCATGTGAACTTTATCAAGCTTTGAGTGTTTCCATATGTGAGGAAGAGCCCCTCACTCAACAAGTCTGATTGAGATCGTCTTCCCTCACGGCTCTGTGTGTGACATGCTTCTGTAAGGACTGCTTTCTCTGCTTAAAACACTCATAGACAAATTTAATAATTTCATACCATATTGTATTTTGTTTATATGACATTGAAATACCTTTAAACCTCTAGTATTGAATCAATGCATTAGTGTAACATTTGGTCTTTTCTTGTCACTGTTTTTGTTCCATTTTACATTAATGCACTGCAAAAAAAGCTTTTTTTTTTCTTTCTTTTTGTTAGTTAGGGTTGTTTTCCAGCACAAATATCAAAATCATTCTTATATCTAGAAACATTTATTGTGTGTGTGTGTGTGTGTGTGTGTTTTCAGCCAAAATGTATAAAAATCTTTGCTTCATGCATAAAATAAGAATTTTATTTTATTTTTTTCTGAACCCACCGACAGATATTTGTTTATTTTTTAAAATGAACGTGCATTTATTTTGCTTCTCAAGTAAAAGTATTTTGATTTTAAACTTATGGTATTGTTTCACAATAATGCAAAAAAATAAATAAATATTGGGGAAAAAAAAACATACAAATGCATATATATATATATTTGTTTGTTTGTTTGTTTGTTTCTCACTATAATTTATATTCACATTCACTCAGACGAAAAATGACGAAAAAATAAGCTTAATTTAAAAAGAAAACAGGATTATTTATAGGATATATTTTTCTGACCTCACATAACATAAACTTTTTACAATTTTGATACAATTTCATAGAAAACAAGATTTAATGTAAATAATTTAGCTACTTATTTTAATATATCTTGATTTAACAATGCTTCGACATTTATACAGGAATACAAATGAAAAACACAGAATTATTTGGAAAATTATTTTTGCCTGTGCAATAGACCTATTTCAAATAAATATTGTTGACCGACTGACATCAAGATCACCTCCCAAAGATCCAATACATTTCAGATTTATTTCCACATATGAAAGCAGCTCAGAATTAAAAATGTCAGATTATGTCCTTAAATGCCCTGCACAGGTAAAGATAATTCAAAATGCACTGTTTTAACACCTTGCGTGATGCTTATTAATGTTGCATTTCAGTTGTGTCAAAGCAGCTCACTGTAGGTTACAGAGCACTTGTCAAGCAAAAGGGAGGATCTCCGAGTCAGTGCATTTATTGAGTGTGCTGGAGGTACGTGTGTATTTGCACCTGTGCGTCGCACCTGTCCGTCCAGCTCTGGCGTCAGAGCTCACGCTCCATTCAGTCTCGATGGCAAAATCGTCCGTGCCTTTGAAACACACTCTCATCATGTTACTAACACTTGCCGTCTAAAGTGTGTCCACAAACAAAATCTGATGCAGATAGAGATGTGTTTTGGCGCACAGCTGCTATGAATGTCTGCAGACAGCTGTTCAAACTCCAGGAGAGACGCTTCACGTTCAGATGCATTTTGAAGAGCAACTGTAGACTTTACTCGTGATATTGTAGTTGTAAATGAAATGAGAAAAGAAGCCTTTTCCAGTCTTTCCTTGCTGCACACTCATAAAAATAAAGGTGCTAAAGAGCTTCTTCATAGTGATGCCATAGAAGAAGCATTTAGACTCTTTCTTAGCTTTTTATAATCTGAAGAACCTTATTTAGCCACAAAGCAGCTTTTGTGAGACAGAAAGGTTCTTCAGATGTTAAATGGAACTATTTAGACAAAAAAGCCTTTTTTATGGCATTGTGAAGCTCCTTTATTTATACTGCAAGACATTTCAGCTTAAATAAAATAAAGAATAAAGAAAAAAATAAATAAAATGGGTAAAAAGAAAAAAATGGGTAAGGTTATTATAAATAACCAAAACTAAAACTAAGATAATTAAAAAGCATTTTCAATGCTTTAAGTAGCTGAAATAGAATATATGGGCTACTAGAAATATATACAGTAGTTAAGTTTAAATTTGCTTCCAATTTCTCGTTTTCTTTTAGTTTATCTTGACGTACTAAAATAACTAAAACTAAAATTTAAAAAAACTATTTATATACTTATATATCACTGTTTTATGTTTATAGTGCTGTCAAATGATTAATCGCATTTAATCACATCCAAAATAAACGTTTTTGTTTAAATAATGTATGTGTGTTTATTATCTTTATATGAATACAGACACATACATGTATTATGTGAGAAAAGTATGTTATGTTTATATATGAATCTAAATATATACAGGTAAATAAATACTGTACGTGTGTGCTTTTATATATAAATACTATATATACACAGCACACGCACATAATGTAAACAAAACTGTTTATTTTGGAGGTGATTAATCGTTTTATTTATACATATACAGTGCTGTCAAACTGTTAATTGTGTCCAAGTTGCATCCAAAGTAAAAGTTTTTCTTTATATAATATGTGTTATTTATTATGTATATATTAAAACACATACATACAGCATATATTTTAAAAGTATTTACATGTAAATTAATTTATAAATGTTTTTTTATTTGATATTATTTATAAATATATTTAATATATGAACAGCAAACACAGCTGATGGGGTCAGAAAAATATTCTTAATTCAAAGACAAAACAAGATTATTTTTCTGACCCCATTTGTACAATTGATTTGATTTACGAATGTTTAGATATCCATTCTAGAAAACCAGACAAAAATAACAGAGGAAGAAAGCCATTTTTTTCAGCAAAGGGTCAATCCGGGGGTCAATTATCCACCTCAGCAAGAATCTCAACATATTTTACACTCTATTCTTATTCTGTTCCGTCTTCTGGCTGTTTTTCAGGTGCTGGATTGGTGTCAGCGTCGCTCGCGGGTGAATATCATGCTGACGGACGGCGGTGAAGCCCTCAATCATTTTTTACACATCACTTTAACAACTGAAGGCACGGCCTTTCACCGCGGCACAGGAGAGGCGGCAGAGAAAAGACAGAAAGAGAACGAGGTTTCAAAAGAGAAACAGGATCCCTGCGCTTGACAAAGGGAGTTCGCTTAAAGCTATCATTATTCCTAGAGAAAGAAGCCAGTCTCCAAGAGCAGATGAGACTTTGGCGTCGCAGCCTGAGGCCAAACGCACAAAAAAAGACCACAAGAAGGTGTAGAAGGGCCGGATCGGGACACATGTCCCAGCTGGACCGCCTTTGCTCGGCCCTTCTTTGGAGTCTCATCCGATTACATGCGGCATTGTACTGTACGTGGGCGAGAAGATGAAAGATTCGGGAGAAATGGTGATCATTTCAGGCGTTTTGAAGGTAGTTAGAGATGCTTTATGATATTGATGGATCATTTTGCTATAAAGGTGAAGATAAAGCTTATCGAATGGCCTCTGCTTTAGTCTCACTTGTGTCGGTTTGTGTGGCCTGTCTGATGTGGTGAAAAGTTATCTTCAACTAATAGCACATGCAGCACATGCTCTCAGAAGAGTCTCTTATATTCATAAGGGCTGCAAGTATGTCATCAAAAGTACAGTAAAAACCTGTTTTCTATGTGAATATCTCTTAAACTGTAATTTATTTCTCTGATGTTCAGCTAGATTTTCAGCATCATTCCTCCAGTCTTCAGTCACATAATAATATGCTGATTTACTGCTCAAGATACATTATTATTGCTAATTATCAATGTTGAAACCAGCTATTTTTGCGGAAACAGTGATGCATTAACAGTTAAAAAGAACAGCATTTATTAATTAGATATTTTGTAGCATTATAAATTGTCTTTACTGACATACCTTTGATCCGTTTAATGCTAGCTGAATAAAGCTTGACAGTCTTCTGTTTTAGAACAAAGTAAAAACATTGCATTCATGGCTGTTATGAAGCGGACGGGACACAGATGGTAAGTAAAATGTAACAAATTTATTTTACAGTATGTGAGTTCAACAGGATGCAGATTCAATGGAACAGGTGAGTTCAGGCTTAGAGGGATTTTATGCACAGTCTTTGATGATGATGATGTTGATGAATTCCTTTCTCTTTCAATCCACAGGACAACAGACGATCACTGGAGTAGATGATGAGACAACAACCACACACCACATTAACAGGAGAAGACTTCGTTGGAGATCTGAGGAACACAGGAGAGACTTCTAGGAGGACACAAGGAGAGGCAGATAAGTACACAAGTTAAGTATTTCACAATGGTAGAGCAGGATGAGTCCACTTCGTGAAAACGAGCTCGGACATAGAGTGCTGTTTGGTGAGGGTTTATATCTGGTAGCTGTGACAGGTGCACGTAATAAATGTGAGTGAGGGAGTGAGGGTGGAGCCCGGCATGGGCGTAACAATAGCAGAACACTAACATGCTTTGTTTTTTTTTAAACACAGTATATAAGGTTGTGTATTCTGTGTCCTCAACAATCTGGCTTTATTGTTATGGAGTAAATGTTTAAAAGTTTGAAAAACAATGCATTATGACCATGCATTATCTTTTTGTAAAGTTTGATAGCCTAACTGCCTTGTTTTCTAATATATTTCTAGTTATAGATGAGTACAAAAATATGCTGTAAAAGTGATGCTTTTAAGAGAGGCGACTTCTGAAATATATATACAGTATCTGTGTGTGTGTGTGTGTGTATATATTCAATTCAATTCAATTCAAATTTATTTGTATAGCGCTTTTCATGATACATATCATTGCAAAGCAGCTTTACAC
>JAUMHG010000002.1:2605874-2630529 GCA_032359395.1 Enteromius anoplus | reverse complement strand
TAAACATTCTTAGACTTATAGCATTCATCATGCACTATTATCATACAGTATTGTTTTATGGTCTACTATATGGAGCTAATATGACTAATAACTCAATGCTGGTTCATGTTTTGGAGATTAAACTGATCTCATGAAGTCACTCAGATCCTCTCGTCTCATTCTTGTCCAGGTCAGGCAGCAGTACAGTAAGTTCTTCAGATGTCTTTGCTGTGGACACAAAAAACACTGAACACTACAGCATCATGTTCAGGAAATGAGTGAAGTGTCATTACAGTAAAATCCCATTACACCAGAATCTGTGCTTAAACATATTAAATGACAGTTTCATTCAGTTATATATAAATGAGCAATTATACAATTCTTATTTCTTAGCTGTCAGTCATTTTGTTGTAAATACATTAACTTTTAATGGAGGGTTTGTTACTACATTTGATCAATTGACTCTACTAGCTACAATATTTAGTGTGACTATGACTATGATGATTTGTCATTTTCATTCAGCTATTAATGAGCAAATAATCTATATGTATGCTTCCTTTTATGTAATTTTCCTTTCAGGTTTATTGATTTTTTTTACATATGTATATTAATGTGGTAAAATCTTATTCAGCAGCAATTAGATGACTTCTTATTTGCACTACTGGGGACTTTAGAGACAATATTCCTACTTGATGATAAGATGATAAAATCATATAATCAAATTTAGTCATGAGCATGTTTTATGTAGATGTGAATGTATATTCTTTGAATAAATGGATTATGTAATCAGATAATAGCCCGTTTTGTATTCGATTTGAAATCGTTCCTTTAGAGGTGGGCACTAAGCTTTCAGATATGGGGAAAAAAAGCTAGGCCGCTTTTATACGGATAATATAATCAGATAATATTTGTTTTCGATTTGAATTCATTCGTTTAATGAAATTTTAATGAATTCTGTACCTCGCGTTTATAATCAAATAATAGTCTTCGATTTTTTATTCAAAATTAGACACTTTAATTTTAAACTTATTTAAAATTCAATATTGTTTTTTAGAACTATTGAAATTAGTTACAGTATGTAACTCAAGTACTTTATAAGTAATTGTAATTAAATTACCTAAAATGACTTTGCAGAACCATTGCGTTCCATGGCGATCCGAGCTGGCTGGTAGAGTTCTTGTTTCGTTTCCACTGAGGGGGCTGATCACAGATCTCTTTGGAATGCAAGTCAAATTCGTCAGTTGTTGCTATGGAAACACAAATGTCTACAATTGAAATGAGGAGTACACTACATTGTATAGGATAATCAGAAATTTCTTTAGACTTTATAACTAATTTGTGTTTACATTGCTCAAAATACTGCGCTTGGCAAGCTACGGAGAAACTTTGTGTGTGACAGAAAAAGTGACAGAATCCTGATAGGCTACGTCATGCACATGCACTGTACTAGCAACGTTGTGTAAACATGCTAAGAATTCCAGACGGGGAACGGTTGTAATTGTGCCGTGCCATTCAAGGCTCATGTGGAAACACAACTGGAGCCATTCCTGATAGTTCTTAGAACCGTTCGGCCCGATAGTGGAAAAGCGGCTAATGTAGCCTCGGCCAACAAGACAGGCCATTTGCAATAATGGTGTGTTCACACCAGGTGCAAAGCAAATATACGGACCGTGTACTCACTGTTTTATTTGCATGATGTTTTGTCCGGTCACTTGCTCAAATGAAAAGCTTTGTACCTGTTGTGAAATTCCTGAGGAATATCTAGAGATTGCGGCAAACGCATTGTGCATTTCAAGTCTGCCTCTATTTTCATCTTCACACTGACTTTGCATGTAATCTACTCGCATGAATAACTACTTTCACATTTGATGGAAACACACTTTAAGTTCAAATAGATCGCAAGATGTTTGACAAGATTCTCACACTGTTTTCTAGTTTGGGAGATTAACCTTTGCATATTGGTGGAGGGTTTGGCTTAATTACTGTATTTATTATTTATACAGATGTTTTCAGTTTTTTACATTTTCTGGCTAATAAACTGCAGGGTTCAGAATATCTTCAGAAATTGTAAGTCGTTTGTAATGTCTGGACTGTCTCTTCTGTGCCATTTCAGGGCTGGGTTTCCCAAAAGTATTGTAAGCTTAGGTACATTATAGACTTATTGAAACAGTTTCTTTACAGTACTGAGAAACTATTAATCAAACATACACAGTAAATGTTAAAATCAAATGACATCAAACAGTCTTCTATTCCTGGGTTGGGTTGATTTGCATGTTTGATACATGATGTAAAGTATAGAGCAGATCTGTGTTTATCTTGTCAGAAGAAAGTAATTAAACTCAACTGTGTGTGTGTGTGTGTGTGTGCATATATATATATATATATATATATACACACACACACACACACAGGTGCTGGTCATGTAATTAGGATATCTTCAAAAAGTTGACTAATTTCACTTATTCAATTATCAGTTATAATGATCAAAATTAAAACAAATAAACACTTGAAATATATCAGTCTGTGTGGAATGAATGTATACATTATACAAGTTTTACTTCTTGAATGGAATTAGTGAAATAAATCAAATTTATGAAGATATTCTACTTATATGACCAGCGCCTGTATATATTTCATTCCATATATTCAGTCTTTCTTTCAACATATTCAAACTTCATATTATAAATACCATAATTTCCTGAATGACATGCCATAACAATTTTCCTCACTTTTTCAAGCTGATTAAAGATGAATGGCTTAAAAGATGGCTTTTGTGGAAATAAGTAAATGACCCAGGTTGAACTTTGTATTCTCACTGTTTTCATTTGCATAAATGCGTTCAACTTTGTGTACAAATTTGAATTTGACCAGCAGATAACTGTCATATAAACAAGTTTACATAACAAAATTTCAGGAGGAACACAGACAAACGATAGCAGCTGCTACCAATCTCCTCATTACTAATTATCCTATCAGCTCTCTTCTACTTCACGTTAAATATCGCCTGCTTCCTTTCCCTAGTATCCCCGTTTTTGACTCCCACCGCCTCCCCTCTACTGCCACCTGAGCCGGAGAAGACTTATTTCTCCGGGCCTTTCCTATTTGGCCCTCCATTACTAAACTTACAGCCACTCATTATCCACTTCCTCCCAGGGGGCTTTCAGGTGCCAGGCCTGGCTCTGACCGCCAGTCAACGCTTGCCCTCTAGGGGTAAACCTCCTGGGGCTCGGGGCCCGTAGGGCTACCTGCCTGACCCCCGGACAGTCCGCCAAACAAGACAAATTTTAATCGCTGAGGAAGTGTGAACTAGTGAAACATGCAAATGTAGTCGAGTGAAGATCATTTCAAGATAATCCATATCAGCTATGAGGCTTTTGACATACTCAACTTTATCTGAACAGTCTCATGCTGAAATTACAAGCTGTTTGTGAGGAAACCCTCATTTATGGATACACATTTGATCTCTGATTTTCATTCTGATAATGGATTATCAACCTTTTCAAAACAAATATACAGCATCATACGTGTACTGAACTAACGTCTTAGTTGTTTTAGTCATTACAATAATATTCTTAACATGAAAGAACTGAAAACTAAATCACTTTTATAGCAGTTGGTACAGTTTTCAGTCTAGAATAGAAAATTGATTTTCATGTTAAAGGACTAGTTCTAAAATAGCTGCATCTCAGAACAAACATATACAAATATAACCAAACATAAACAAATATTAGACAAACATTATGTAAATGACATTATAAATGACAGAGCGTTTCAGGTCACTTGGATAAACTGCTTTCCACATCTCAGCTTTTCTTTCTATTTTTTTTATTTTTTATTATTATTTTCAAAATCTGTTTTAGAAAATCAACTCCTCAACTGGTGTATATTTTATGTACACTTCAAAATGTAGTCTACCTGTAATATTATGAATATTCATTTTTAATTTCAATGTTTTCTTTTAAACTCTATGCTCAATCAGTTCCAGTGCTGTACAATGTCACTTACTGGTCAAAAGTTCCGCATTACTATTTTAAATGTATCAAGTCTCTCACATTTACTGTCTGTGCTTTTTTTTTTTTTTTTTTTTTTTAATCTAGCCAAAAAAAAAACCTAATATAACCTACCATGCTGTGGAACCATACTCTATATAATATGATGAAATATTTAAAATTATTTAATTAATTTACATGCATCAGCCAAAAAATCAAACTAGACATTTCTTATAATATACTTTACCTAACTGACAACAATCACTCGGTTGCTTTGTGTCAAACACAAATGCAACTACAACGCGGATTTTTGACGAGCGAATGTTTTTTCAGTTGTCCATCATTAAAACGACAACATCACACCGGTGTGGTGATGCATTATACGAACCTTTATAGACATACTAGCGTTAATTTCACAAAGACAACGTTGCACTTATTCAAACAACAAGATATTTTACAGTTACAAGACGAAGACGTTCATCTGCTTTTGCTCTATGACACTCACTGCTGCGCGCTGAGGGGGCGGAGTTGTGAAGTTTGACTGACAGTTTGAGCGGTTGTAAGAGATACGCTTTTTAATGCATTCAATTGGTTAAATATTTGTTTACGTCTGACAAAAAGATGTAAAGGGTTACCAACAGCATTGATTTCTAAAAAAAATACAAATAAAAACTCCCCCCCAAAAAAGGGCACTTCCGAGTGTAGCTAATTACAAAAAGGGAAAGTGCTCTACACAGGTTGAGCCCTACCTGGTCAGAAATAAGTCTTCATCCTCCTGAACCTATTCGGTTCAATATCTTGGTTTATTATACATTTTTGTATCAGTTATGCAGTTCTTCCTTTCTTTATTTGTTTTTAATGGAGATTAGTAATGTTTTACCTTGAAACAACACTCACTGTCATTTTTATATGATAACTGATATATAATAATTTGGTTATACTTGTAATCCACTACAGTACTTATAAGTTTTAAATAAATATGTTTCTTCTTTCTCTGCATGAAAATGTTGCCTTGAGTCAACCCAGCCAGCACACTTATGTGGGACCCAGTCAGTTTTGTCCTCTGTTTCCATGTTGGCCCCACATGGGTCAGCCCAGATAAAACAATGAAACTAACACTGCTCAGTATGCATACTACAGAGTGCTGTAAAATAAGACACAAGCAGCACTGCAGTTTATTCTATAATTAGGTGATTCATTGACTGATGATGGACTATTATTGAAGACACCTGATGTTAACAAGAAGAATCAACAGAGAAGAAAATCAGTTTTTACAACCATTCCAGTGGTCAGTGTGTGCTTTAGTTGGGCCCTTAACCCTTAAATGTTTAATATTAATTTTACTTTGTGCTGTGTACTGTGTTATAAAAGCCAGACAAGTCAAGAGCAAAACTTATCAGGTGATGATGATTATGCTTGTTTTTATTTTTATTTGAATCTCTGAGCTGAATTAGTGTTATTATTGTAATTATTATTATATGTGTTATGTTGACAATGACAGGCTTGTGATTACACAGGTAAACTGCTAGTGTTATTCTCACATTTTGTTTTCGGCTGTTCGGACTTCAATTAATGTAACTTTCAACACAGAAAATAAACTTCAAGTTCAGTTCAGAGACTCGAGTTAAAAAAAAAAAAATCATCATCTGATGAGTTTTTCTCTTGGCTTGTCTGGCTATTTTAACTCATACAGAAGCCAAAGCAATACTTAATGCTATTATTATAAGGGTCAAGAGCCCAACTAAAGCACACACTGACCACTGGAATGGTTGTAAAAACTGATTTTCTTCTTTGTTGATTCTTCTTGTTAACATCAAGTGTCTTCAATAATAGTCAATCATCAGTCAATGAATCACCTAATTATCAAATAAACTGCAGTGCTGCTTGTGTCTTATTTTACAGCACTCTGTAGTATGCATACTGAGCAGTGTTAGTTTCATTGTTTTATGTGGGCTGACCCATGTGGGGCCAACATGGAAACTGAGGACAAAACTGACTGGGCCCCAGTTAGAGAGCCCAGGTGACACCCATCTGGGCCCAAATAAGTGTGCTGGCTGGAAAACTAACTTTTAACAAATAAATTCATTTTTTAATAATGACAATGTTTATTGATATTGTTAAAGTGTCAAATTTTTGCAGGAAAAGCAGCACGAATAATATTTTCCCCATATATATTATATATTTAAGTAAGTTAAGCGTTTAAAAGCAAACCCTTGGACTCTTTTTTTTTTTTCCATAAACAAAAACAAGAAAGAATGGCCTAATAGCGCCACCTTGTGTCTGTAAATTGTCAGTGTTTATAACTCTTACAGCCTGATAACTGCAGCTGGATTTTCAAAGCCAAATCTAAGTTGTGCTCTGATTATTTCATTTTTATTTATATATTATTTTTTTATTATTATTATAGATAAAGAGATAAAATACTCCAGACTGCCTAAATTGACAATGACTTCATCTTTTCATAAAGGTGAGTATTTAAAAAGTGATTCTTGATGCCCCAAACACTATTGTGACATGAACTGCTGCAGATTATGAATATAGCTGTCACAATCTCAGAACTGCAATTCATTTCAGTACATTTTCATTTGTTTTTATTGTTTATTGTTTTTCCCCTTTTCCATTTCATACCAGGTTTTATAAGAGCACCAGTTATCATTTTTGTTACACTGTGTAAGTCTGTAACACACAGGGGCCCACACAAATTTTGTTTAAGAAACAGAGTAACAAATTATCTAAGGTGTTTCAATTACAATTTATCTCGATAGTCCATTCAGAAATTCTACTAACAATAAGTAACTTTGTAACTACATGTCAACTAATTCTGGTTAATTCACAACTATGTGTCTACTAACTGTCAGAGTAGACTAGGGGTTTCTGAAAGTCAATATGTAGTATGCTGTGTACTTATCAAAATAAAGTGTTAGAAGATATTAAGCAGACAGTTTACTAATACTAATGACTGCTAGTTGACATGTAGTTGCAAAGTTACTTACTGTTAATTGAATGTAATGTGGAGCATCAAAATAAAGTGTTTCCAGTCTAAATATATTATTGTTGAAATGATACCCAAAACTAACACAGACTTTCATTTAACTTTCATCCAGACTTGCCTGTTTTATATTTTAAGCTTTTAATGAATTTGATTTCTTTAATCATTAATTTTTCAGATGTCTTGACCTGTATAGCTGTCACACAAGAGACATCCACAGCTGGTAATGTATTGTTTTTGAATTGTTTTGAATGTATTGTCAGTGAATTTACATAACTTATGCAAAATATCTTATAATTTACTATTTCTATTAGATAATAATAATAATAATAATAATAAACTGCCAAATGTATTCATGTATATATTGAAAGACAGAATTTGTTTAAATTTATGTTAAAGCTTGAAAATCCTTGTCATCATTTACTCCCCATCAAGTTGTTGCTGAGGCCTGCTTGAGAATTACTATTTTAAGATTTGCCCCCTATTTTTCATGAGCTGAATTCCAAGATCTAAAACTATTTCTATGTACACAAAAGGCCTATTTCTCACAAATATTGTTCACAAATATGTCTAAATCTGTGTTAGGGAGCACTAGATAATCCGTCCACCTCACAGGATCTCGTCACGGTATCTCTGTGCATTCAAAATGGCATCAATATAATGCACCTGTGTTCGTTGTCCATAACATACACCTGGCCATACTATAATCCCACTAGATCCACAATGTTGACATCAGCAAACCGCTCACCACCATGACGCCATACATGCTGTCTGTTATCTGCCCTGTACAGTCAAACTCTGAATTCATCCATTAAAAGAACATCTCTCCAAAGTGCCAGACACCATTGAATGTGAGCATTTGCCCACTCAAGAAGGATGCGACGACGAACTGCAAGCAGGTCGATACCCTGATAGGACAACAAGCATGCAGATGAGCTTCCCTGAGACGATTTCTGACAGTTTGTGTTAAAATTCTTTGGTTATGCAAACCGATTGCTGCAGCAGCTGTCCGGGGAGCTGGTCTCAGACGATTTTTTAAGGCAATTCGAAAAACAGCAATGGAAACGGGTTTACAGGACGCATTTACAGGGCACATGATCTTTCTTAAATGTATCATAAACTCCAATATACACTTGTGTTCATTCTCGAGTGCAAGGGGCATTCCCTGTCATTGATGTTTAGACAGTTTAAACTGCACACTGAAGCTGTTTGGGGTCACTCAGTTGATACTCGTGTTTATTCCAGCCTCGCCCCGTATCTGTCCGTGCTGCTTCTGTGAAGATAGATGCATTTGCCTTCTTTGTATAAATACATCCCAAATCCGTCAAATCTTGCCAACATTTGTTGCTATGACTTATCGCAAGAGGCAAAAGTTTATGTTTTAGCCGCATAGCATTGTTTAATGGAAACGCCATCTGAAGTAAGAGCTAATTTAGCTCCTTCAAACGGAGTTCCTGGAACTAAAATCGTTCCTAGGTCCTGCTGTGCGAACATGGCAAATAGTGGGTAGTTCCACAGTTAGTAGCTATGGTTACTATGAAATGGTTCCTGCTGTGCGAAAGGCCCTAGTATTACTATAGTCAATGAAGATACATTATCTCTACATTACATATACATTATATCTAAAGATACATAAAACACTGGCTCAGTTTGTGGTTCTTGGTTGCTCCTGGATTCTGGGTTTCTTCAATAATGGTAGTAATATTCTGGAGATTCTCTTCCTGATCTGTCACAGCCATATCACCCTGCAGCCCAAGCCGGGTTGCTCACTGAAGCTAAGCAGGGCTGAGCCTGGTCAGTACCTGGATGGGAGACCTCCTGGGAAAGCTAGGTTGCTGTTGGTAGAGTTGTTAGAGAGGCCAGCAGGGGGGTGCTCACCTTGTGGTCTGCGTGGGTCCTAATGCCCCAGTATAGTGACGGGGACACTATACTGTCAAAAAAAGAGCACCGTCTTTTGGATGAGACGTTAAACCGAGGTCCTGACTCTCTGTGGTCATTCAAAATCCCATGACACTCATCGTAAAGAGTAGGGGTGTAACCCCGGTGTCCTGGCCAAATTCCCACTGGCCCTCCTCTATCATGGCCTCCCAATAATCCCCATCCATTGATTGGCTGTATCTCTCTGTCCTCTCCACCTGTAGCTGGTGTGTGGTGAGCGCACTGGCGCAGTTGTCCTGTGGTAGCCCCGCAAATAACAAAATAAACCCAGGTCTTAATGTACATTATCACTTCAGATTAACCATTACTCACTTCAGATTAACCAATGTCCAACGAAACAAGCACAACTACAAGTGCAAATAGAAATGGATTCTATTTATGTGTTGAATGTTAAAATAGCAAGGTTTTCTGCTTTTAATACTACTTATTGCAAATAGTGGCAATTATTTGTACATCGGGGTTGGGGACAGTTCAGCAAGATTTTGTGTGTACGATCCCAATCACACATTGGTGGGCAGAATCAATGTAACCTCTGCCAACAAGACGGGCCATTTACAATTATGCTGTGTTCACACCAGGTGCAAGGAAAATATGTGGATCATGTTACTCCTTTTATATTAATTGGAAGATGTTTTGTCGTCGTATTACTTATGCAAATAAAAATTTAGCTGTTTTGTACCTGTTGTGAAAGTCCTGACAAATATTCAAGGCTAACTCATTTCAAATTTCTATTTGCATCTTTATACTGTCTTTGCATGTAATCTACTCGTATGAATAATTACATTCACATTTGATGTAAACACACTTTTAGTGTAAATAGACACTTTTAAAATCTCAAGATGTTTGACAAAATTCTCACACTGTTTTGTAGTTTGGGAGATAAAACTTTGCATATTCCTGGAATGTGGTCCATATATATATAATATATATGTACATATATGTGTGTGTGTGACCCGATCTGGCAAAGTGAGTCAGAAGTCGCACTGTTCCATTTTAAGATACAGGCTGATAATGTGGAAAAACCAACACAGTCTCACGAGCAATTCGTACATATTCGCACGATGTGCCAAATTAGTGCCAAATCGTACTAATTCTTATGACCTCACTCATTTTTCTAAAACCACGTGATGGATAGGTTTAGGGGCGGGGTTATATTTAGGTAATTCGTACAAATTCATACGGGTTGGCATCTTGTAAAATACGTACGATTTAGAATTAGTGAGGTCGTACAAATTCATACGAATTAGCCACCTCGTAAAATATGTACGAATTGTCGTGAGATCAGGTTGGGAAAAAAAATGAAAAAATTAATTTTTCTTTTTTTTAGCTAATTTCAAAGAACAGACGTTCAAAAATAATCTGTCAAAGTTTCATAGTCCAGATGATTGAGTAAAGGTATTTAAATGACTATTAAAGTTGACTTGACATTATAAGAAAAGGGCGTTAACCTGGTACGAGGAGAGGAATTGCGCAATCGTTTTTTTGTTGTTGTTGTTGTTGTTTTGGGTTTTTTTTTATACATGTTAAAGCACATATATAGATATATGAAGTATATTTGAAGGCTTACAATCGAACCTTTCGAAATACATGCATCAATAATAATAAGATGCACCCACAAACAAGTCACTCTACCTCGTTTAGATCAACATAATAATATTCATATTAATATTAATATCATTCAGACTTACCAAACATAGATGAGTCATATATCAAATGAAAGCTCTCATTCCCCAAAAAGTGTTTGTTGATTGAGTTATTGATCTAGCACATTAGAGAGAATAATGATCAAAAGAGACAATGAAAATAACTGTAAACAAACAAATGTTTAGGTCACATTCCTGCTCGGATTACTACTTCCGAGTGCTAAAAGTGGCCACAAACATTATATCAGATTAGGTTGTTATCTTTAAAATGAGACTATTCTCACATCTCTGTGAGCTTGAATGCCCATACAGCATTCTAATTGGTCTTTGTCAGGTGACGTCACACTCACGAGAGTCGAAGTGCATTTTGGGTATCAGAGCCATTTGTAGTGACGTTTTTGCAAATAAACTAGTTTCCATAGGAGAGCTGGTCGATTAATCACGGCTGGCACCGCATCACCTAATCAATCTCCTCATTACACCTGCCCAATCAAATCCCCTTCTACCCATTATAAATAGCTCCGTTCTCTTTCCTTCCGCACCTTGCCTTTTGTGCATTCTTTGGAATCGCACGACCGAAGACACATTCTACAAACACATCGTCTTACTTCGACTCGCCTGCCTACCTCCGCGATGACCAGATTCCTCAGCATGCTTTCCAACAACCTGCCACCGCTCAAGCTCAACACTCAGCCGGTCTGAACCTCCACGAGAACCCACGGCTTCCTATCCGAGGCCATGCCCACGCGCTCTTAGATCCCATTCATCGTGCTATCCGCCAAAGCATCCAAGTGAAAGAATCCTCATTACTTACTACTCGCCGGTCGTCCGCTATTTCCCTCAGCCCAAAAGCAACAAAGCCCAGCGTTGCAACTTCTCAATCGCAAGCAGTAAGGTAAGAGGCTGTCGCCTCTGGCTTGCTTAGTTGGGGGCACCTGATTTCTAGTGATCATCTTCGTCTTGACTACAGAGACCGTCTCTGTATTTGATAGATAAAGTTTAATCTCGTCCTCATACATTACTATAACTCTATTTTCCTACTTGATAATGTTCAGTGCTTTGCTACAATCCGTATTATTAAAAGCGCTATAGAAATGTGACTTGACTCGACTTCCTAGCTCATCCATTCGAAACTTCCCGAAACTAGTCCAACCCCAAGGAGTGGGCAAAACTAAAACATTCCCCTTGCTGACCTGTCCAGCATCCTCTTACCGCGCTTTTTGGTGGGCCCGGCTGCTGTCCTTCTCTAGCTTTTATGGGGGGCATGCAAGGTCCAAGCCAGAACGTCGAGCTCTTGCTAGGGATCAAGCCTCTAGGGTTCAGTGTTCGCCGTCCTCCCAGCTCGCCCCCTCTGGACTGCACGCCAAGTATGCTTAACTTTACCCTTCTTGATTATGAGGAAGCGCAAACTCTTGAAAGGTATCAAAGACAAGATGTTAGCAATATGCTTTGGTGTTAGTAGGAGAATGGTCTCATTCATTTGTTTTAAAATATATGACCTTATTGTGTTAAAGTCTCCAATAGTAAATAACATGATAGGAAAGAACAAAAACTCACCACGAAGAATGAAATTTTAGGTCTCACACTTGAAAAAAAGAGACGAGGTGTCGCCACTTCGGATGGTCTTGGTTGCAGCGATGATATGCAAAATTGTATTTGCCAATATTTCTCTGTTTATGTTCGTTTACCCTTGTGTGTCTCTTTACTGCAGAGTTAAGCTCTGACCTTAATACAGTGCAATACATCTGAACAGGCAAACCAAGATCTTCACAATTACTAGAGTTGAGAATCTGTGCCATACAGGTTTTATTGTCTTATGCTGCTTTTCACGTCATACATGTCAGGTGGGACCATCATCACCTTGCTAATTTATTCTGCTTTCTTACACTATGTCCACATAAAACAGTGTTCTGATGATTCATTGTGCTTGACACATCTTCTGTTATGTTCTGTTACACTGTTGCATTAATAATAAAGCATGTATGCCATTTTCAGAAATGTTGTTTTACATAATTACTTACAGTTGTGCAAATTACATGCTAATCAAAGGGTTTTTTCTCTCTCTCTCTCTCTTTTTCTTTTCTGGCTGATAAACTACAGTCTTTTTTTCAGAATATCTTCAAAAATTAAATTGTCAGTCGTTTCTAATGTCTAGACTGTCTCTTCAGTGGTATTTCAGGGCTGTGTTTCCCAAACGTATTGTAAGCTTGGGTACATCGTAGACTCATTGAAACCAATTGAGCTGCAAAAAAACGAAGGCTTACAATGCTTATGGGCCCCTGTAAATGTTTGATGAAATTACGTCAAACATTCTTCTACTGCTGGGTTGGGTGGATTTGCATCTTTAATAAAATATGTACAGTAGTGAGCAGATCTGTGTTTAACTTGTCACAGAAGAATGGAATTAAAATGTTAAGCTTTTCTACAGTCCAATGTGAAGATCAGCTGGGTATGTATATATTGTAATTTCAAATGGCTTTCTTTCGATATATTCAAACTTCATATTATTAAAAACATAATTTCCTGAATGGTATGCCATAACATATATATATATATATATATATTGTCCTGGTGTTTTTAAATCAAATAAAAAAAGAACTCTTGCTCACCTTTTCCAGCTGATTAAAGACGGCATAAAAGATGGCTTTTGAGGAGATGTTGAAAAGCAAGTGAGCCAGGTCGACCTTTGTATTCTTATTGGTTTTATTTGCATAACAGCATCTTGCCATGAGTCTGTCTTTGTGTACAAATTTGAATTTAATCAGGAGGAGATTACAAGATACACTTCCTCAGGCAGAGCAGCAGATAATTTCTGACATAAACCTGTACATGTAGTCAGGTGAAGATCATTTCAAGATAAACCCATAACAGGTAAAATCCTCTTAAAATACTAAACCTGAAATATTTTATTAACTGGTGCAAGCTAATTTTTGGGCTGTTTGTGAGAAAAGTTATGGATGCACATCTGATCTCTGATATTCATTGTGAATTATCAACCTTTTCAAAGCAAATAAACTGCAGAATATTTATTTTCGTGCTAATGGAACAGTAAAAAAATATAGTTTAGCTGCATGTACAGCAAAATACCAAACATATACAAATACAAACAAATATTGGACAATTGTGAATAGAGAAACACAATGTAAATGACAGAGATGTTGGCGTGCACAGAGCTCTTCAAGTCACTTTAACAGAAACTTAAAGATGCACTAGGTGCACTGCTTTCCACATCACAGCTTTTGTTTCTCTTTTTCATTTTCAAAATCTGTTTCAGAAAATCAACCCCTCAGCCGATGAATATTTTATGTACACTTCAAAATGTAGGCTACCTGTAATATTATGATATTATATGAATTTATAATTTCAATAATTTCTTTTAAATGCCATGCTTGATCAGTTCCAACAACAGCGCTGCAATATCTGTACAATTGTGTTTTATAAAGTACCCCATTATAAGAAATCGCTTCAGTGCGAGAAGTGAACTGTTCGAATGAATCGCTAAAGATTTCAAATGTTTTGTTGTTGTTTTTGAAATCAGTAGCAAATGTTGTTGATGGCAATTCCTGGTTTTGATCATACACCAGATTCTATTCAGTTTATTTTGCAACACAGAACAATATTAAAATGTAAGTTGAAAAGTTGCAAAGATATTAAATGTATTTAAAAAAAAAAAAAAAAGAAAAAAAAAGTGAAACACTTCCTTGTGCAGTGTGTATACTGTGCAACAAAATTCTACTATAGTAAAAACATTGGCTTAGCAAACATTCAGATGAGACAAAAAAGTCTAAAAATGACTTATGAAGGCATACTTGATGAATTTGAGGCCCAGAGAAGACATCCTTTTTATTTAAATTTAATACTTGGGTAATAATAACCACAATTCACACACATAAGATTTCTAACAGTCAGTGAATTATTGATTTGTTATCTGTTGGTATTTGATAAAATCCATGATGTCATGTGTTTAAACAAGATGTCCAGGACCTCCAGCTGAAATATAGACCCTCAACATCAAAAACACAGCAGTATACTTCACTGTACACATGGAGTATTTTTATCCCTGTGTTCACCAAACCCTCCTGAACAACATGTGCTGATGTAGGGGCTGTTTGACTGTTTTTTAAAGGTTTTCTGACCCTGAGACTCAACTATTTTCTGCAGTTCTCCAGCTGTGGTTCTTGAAGAGTCTTTAGCCGCTCAAATTCTACTCCTCTCCGTGTATTAGGAGGATAGAGACACACGTCCTCTTCCAGGGAGTTTCCTAACATTGTATGTTGATTGGAAATTATTATTGTAATATAGATGTCTATTGATATTGTAATAGACATCTTCGGTTCACTTAGTTTTGTCGTAATTCTCGTGAATGTGATATTATGTCGTTGCCACGAGATCTGTCGAGGTAACAACATGTCATTGAGATGCTATGGTAAGGGAACGACATACGCTGTTCAAAATCGCATACTACTTGAGTAAAGAATAGAATAGTTGTGTCACTGTACACATATACAATGTGCATTATGTTCATGTACGATGAGATTAATAGCATCTCACAGTGCAAATGTGTAAGAAATATATTTACAATACAAAATAACAATAAATAAAGTTCCAGTATAATAACTATAGATAGAGATAAATAGTAGTGCAGATAGGGAATTAGAGGGAGGGAGGAAGGATGAGGTGGGGTAAACAGTTATGTGGTAGTATGAGAGATGTTCACAGGTGGAATTGCACTGCAATTGTAAAAAAGTCAGTGCACGTTGATTGATATATTCAAGGTGGATATTCACATTCGGCTATTGAGGTATTGCACATTAGGAAGAAATAAATGATATTGCACAATGAAATGTGTATAGCATAAAGTCTAGTGTAATTCAGGTCAGTCCGTGTGTGTGCGGGGTCAGTGGAAGTGGGAATTAAGGGTGGTAATGGCTTTTGGGAAAAAGCAGTTCTTAAATCTATTTGTTCTCATCCTGATGCACCTGTAGCGCATTCCTGAGGGCAACATGTTGAACAGATCAGAAACAGGATGGGAGCTGTCCTCGATGATGTTCATGATGTAGTGAGAGGTGTAAACGTACACTGTAAACAACATTTATATTAATTTTGCCATGAATAAATGTTACATAAAGTAAATAAAATAGGCGTACAAGAAAACATTTTTACCCATTATTATTATCACCATCATCTTCAACATCATTATTAGTCTATTATTATATTTTAAATGTTTTTTCCCTTCATTTTAACCTCTTCACTGAAACGTTTAGAATTTTAGTAAATAAGCCTACTGTAATATTTAACTATATATATATATATATATATATATATATATGTGTGTGTGTGTGTGTGTGTGTGTGTGTGTGTGTTAAACAATGTAATAAAGCTTTGATTATGCTGACTGAAATTTAAAATGCAGTTTAAACGTTCCCACGAGTTAACATCTCATGGACAAAACTAAGTGAATCCCCTCCTGGCCACAGTAGATATTTCATAGCAAGTAATGAAATATCTTCATTTTCCTCAAACAAAACAAAAAGAATGGTGTAATAGCGCCACCTTGTGTCGGTAAATTGTCAGTGTTTATAACGCTTTCAGCCTGATCTATATACATAACCGCAGCTGGATTTTCCATGTGCTTGTCATATTAATGCCAAAGCTAATTTGTTTGTTTTTCTTCTCTGAACTGCAATGGAAAGTCATCCTCTTATTATTATTGTTATTGTTATAGATAAAGAGATAAAATACTCCAGACTGCCTAAATTGACAATGACTTCATCTTTTCATAAAGGTGAGTATTTAAAAAGATGCCCCAAACACTATTGTGACATGACCTGCAGCAGATTATGAATATAGCTGTCACATTTGTTGTTCATATTTCATGACAGGTTTTAAAAGGGCCCCAGGTCACATTTTTGTTACGCTGTGTAAGTTTGAGAATTTTTTTTTTGCTTGTTGCTTTGTTGTTGTTGTTGTCAATGTAACACATAATAAGGCCAACAAAGTGTTTGTTTAATAAATATAGTGACTAATTATATCAGGTGTTTCTGGTCTGAATGTTTTATTGTTGAAATGATCCCTAAAATGAACAGACTTCCATTTAACTGATCTGTGGCATTAATCTGCTGAACAGTTTAATATTTATTTATATAAACATTTAAGCTTTTAATGAATTTGAATTCTTTATCATTTGTTTTTTCCAGATGTCTTGACCTGTATAACTGTCACACAAGAGACGACCACAGCTGGTAAAACATAGTTTTTTGCTTTATTTTAGTCTGCCGAGTATCTCTATAAAAGAGATGCTTTATTGTTTGTTTGTTCTTGCGCTGCAGACCGTGTAGAATTTGACTCTTTCTGTTAGAGCTGATTTTAATGATCCCGTCTACATTTCTGAAGGATACTGTGTGTGAAGAGTTTAACTCACATTCATCTGAACCTTCATGGTATTAATATTTAGTTAATTCTAAATAAAGAGATAGAAACACTGCTAACACATTATAAGGTGTCATTTGTTTAATGTATTAATTAACATGAACGAGCAATGAACAGCACATTTATCACACTATATTCCTTCATCTTAGTTAATGTTGGTAATGGTTAGTAAACCTACAGCCGGTCATTGTTAATTCAGAGTGCGATAACTAATGTTAAAGCTTATGATTTTAATAATTCATTAGTAAGTGCTTAAATTATATTACCTGAGATGAATAAATGCTGTAGAAGCATTGTTCATTCTTAGTTCACATCACTAATAGCAATGTTAACTAAAGGACTTAATTGTAACGTGTTACCAATATTTTCATATCAGCTAATTTGCCTGACCCCTGCTACACCTACACTGTGCTGGACCAACCGTGGAGAGACATCAGTAATACTTCAGGTAGAAATTGTGACAGAAATGTCAGCTGGAGTGGCTGGTATCGTCTCTTCATTAACGGTCTGAGCGCTCAGATCTCAGACACGTGTGTTGTTCAGTACAGTTGTGGCACTAATGTCCCACTGTGGATTCGTGGAGGACACCCAACAGTACAGGATGGAGTCGTCACTCGAGATGTCTGCGGTTACTGGAACAGTACCTGCTGTTATTTCGGGTCTTACTCCATTAAAGTCAAAGCCTGTCCAGGCAATTATTATGTCTATGAGCTGGTTAGACCAACTGTCTGTTTTTCAGCGTACTGTGCAGGTGATTATAATCATGAACTCTTTCTATACATTCATTATATGTGTTCCTTTTTTCATTAATCACTGTTCATCTATACTTTCAGTTGGTAGCTGTGTGAACACCAGCTCTACAGCCTCCACGGCAGTGAGCATCTCAACTGGTAATGTAGCACACTGTCTCATTTGACTTATTTTATCCTGATCCTGATTATCCTGATAAATGTTTGTGTCAGTAGCTGCTAATAATGACAGACACCTAGTTACCCAGTCAACACTTTGATCTCACAGTGATGTCATCATAGGTACCCAGCATGCATTGCAGCAGGAAGCTTTTGATTGGCATCATTGCTGAGATACTCTGATTCTTGGTGTTTCTTTTTGTGTTTAAACAGGAGAGTTCAAAATGTTTCTGCCTTACACTTGTATAATATCACTGTTGCACGTGTACTGTATAATCACAGAGCTATTATAAATGGAAGATTAATAGCTAAGACACCATGCAGCTGGTTTCAGTCTCTTTTTGGTATACTAAGTTACAGCAGCCTGAAAAAATAGCTAAATAGGACCACACAAGATATATATTATAGGCTATAATACAGTTAACAGATTAACAAAAGAAAAGACTGCAACACATATATAGGCTACACTCGTTTTTGAGACACTCTTAATAATTTTCTAGAGAGGCTCTTTTATAAGGGATACTGTACAGCCAGCTGACAGGTTTTTTTATTTTTTATTTGGGCTTATCCTGCTTATTACACGGCTTCCTGCACCAAAAGTAAATAATAAAACAATAAATAAATAATATAATACAATAATAAAAAAATCATTTTAACAGGGGAGTCAGTTGACTCATCTTCTATACACTGCTTTATTGTTTTCCATACATTTTAATATTAATGTGAAGTCCTCCATTTTACCTCGTGGTTAAGCGCATCTTGTCAGCAAGAGTGGAGTGATATAATTACTAACGGTCAAGATGATGTATAGTACCCGGATGATCCTGTTATTAGTTTTAACGGTTGTTGTCTGGGAATAACAAACCCTGGAATGTGGCGAATGACCAATCAGAATCCAGTATTCCACCAAGCCGTGTAATACTGAGAATGTTTCATTTAAAGTCACCATCAAAGAGACCAGTGTTTTCTGTAGTTGGGCTCTTGACCCTGACATATATGTGATAATATTGTACTAGAAGCATTACCTGTACATGTATCCAAAACTCTCTTCCATATGAAAACAATGGTAATTGTAGGAAGATCATTTACTGATCTTATTTTGGACAACTTTCAATAAGGATGTTGTATTGCTTAATTGTAATTTTTCTTTTTTTTCTTTTTACAAAAAAATTATATGAAATAATTTGAAAAATTTAAAGTTTTAAATTTACAACGTTATTAAACAACGCTTTACTGTTGTTGTTTTAACAGTGCATCCTTCTCTTGACTCCTGCTACAATTACACTTTACTGGATGATCCATGGAGAGCCAACAGCAGTCTGCCTTCAAATCCTGACATTAAGTGTGACGGATCTCTGAGCGGCTGGTATCGTCTCTTCATTAACGGTCTAAATGCTCAGATCTCAGACACGTGTGTTGCTCAGTACAGCTGTGGCACTGATATCCCGCTGTGGATTCGTGGAGGACACCCAACAGTACAGGATGGAGTCGTAACTCGAGATGTCTGCGGTCACTGGAGTAATAACTGCTGTTATTTCGGGTCTTACCCCATTAAAGTCAAAGCCTGTCCAGGCAATTATTATGTCTATGAGCTGGTTAGTCCAACTGTGTGCTCAGCTTACTGTGCAGGTGATTATACTTTCATTAGCTCCTTTTTTAGCAATAGTCTGTTTCTGTGTTATAGGATAGATTCAATTTCAGGATTAACACTTTTTGTTTTGCAGTGTACAGAGTGAATAAATGCTAAATTAATGTCAATTTTTTGTAACACTGAGCAATTCTGCAGCTCTATTTAGACTAGAAAGCATTCAGCAGTTTTACAGTAAAAGCCAAACATCTTCATGTTGTTTAGAATATAGAATATATTTATATTAGCCCTTTTTACACTTCAGTATTATCTGTCTTGGTCAGTTCAGTGATTCAGAATGTAAATTTGTAGACTGCTCTGAACATAGCAAAATCCTACTGAAGTGCTGTTTTCTGAGAATGATTATGTTGAATGTGTTATTGCTCATATTGTGGTTTATTTCTATTACTGTCTTCACACTGCTTTCTCTTGTTGCAGGTTTAAATATAACACTGCCAGAAGAATGCACTGTAAGTTGTGTTTCTGAAATTTAGATGGCCTCACAGCTTTTAACAGACAATTATAATCCAAAGAACAGTGCAATAAGATGTTCATGCTAGATATCTTAATGTATCTTGAATGTAACTTTCTATTTATTTTTGACGATGTGGCAATTTCTGACTTATGGTCTCCTCACTGGCCTTCCCAAGAAGACCATTAGACAGCTGCAGCTCATCCAGAACGCTGAAATATTACTAGAGCCAGAAAATCTGAGCATATCACACCAGTCCTGAGGTCCTTAGACTGGCTTCCTGGGACATTTAGGAGTGATTTTAAAGGATTAAATCACTACGGCCTGGGACCGAAATATATTGCAGATATAATTTATAAATAAAAATAATTCATTAATTATTTAAAACAATTTTTTAAACAAAGTTTTAATTCCTTGCTTTTATGGTTGTGATTATTTTTAGGATTACTTTAATTCCTTTTATTTAAATCATTTAAATTAAATTGCCTTGCTTGAATCTTGAATCAAAACCAGACTCCACCTTCACAATTGTGATTTCAGAGACGGCCTTCTCTAGAATGTCTTCAAAATCTTCTTGAGCAGCTGGAGAACATTACAGCTCAAGAGCTTCCTGTGACTGTAAGTCTTCAAGAGAAAAAATATGAAATAATCAAATCTAGATAAGAGATGATTGATTATTTCAGCAAAGGAGAAGTGCTCACTAACACAGATTTAGACAGATTTGAGAGAAATGGGCCATTTGTGTATATAGAAAAAGTCTCAGCTCATGAAAAATGGGGGCAAAAGTTTTGCGTTTCTAGTTTTGGTGAGTGTAGCTGTGCAGTCTCTTTCTTGACATTTACATCTGCATTAACTCTGTTTTCATCTGATCTTTGAATTAGACTGTAATGAACATTTTGACTCTGGTCTTCAACACTTTGGAGAAGATGGCAGAGTCATTATCATCAGCAAACTCATCGGCACTAGCCTCGTATGGAAACCGTTTGTTAAAAGCCAACGAGAAGCTCATCTCTACATTAGTGAAGCCGACAGACAGTCATGACAACGTCAGTTTCACTCTTGCAGCTGTAGGTAAGTGAAGACATTTATTAATGTGAAACTGAGATTGCACATGATGTCAGAGACTTTCTATAGTTTTAGAGAGCAGCAGTGAGAGGAAGCTGAATCATAATCTACTTGAACAGTGACCAGAAAACATTTTACAATTTACATCATATTGTCTGTTTTCCATTCAATTAGACAGACGTTAACATGGCCAGGTCAGGTGACACCTTCATCCAAATAATTAACTAAACAGTTACTGCTATATCTAGTGTACAGTTAGATTCCTGACACAAAACCAGTTAAGAATTGTTGCTAGTCATGTTGGTACATTTTATCAAATTAAATAACTTTAAATGGGTCATGACATAGATTTTTTTAAATAATTTTAATGTGTATAATGTCAATGAAGCACACGCACACACACAGGGGTAAAAAAAGGAGAAAAATATATGTATTATTTTCTACCCAGATTCTCAATCTCGTCAAGGCAGTGATTATTAACTCCAGTCCCCGAGGCCCACCGCTCTGCACATTTTGTTTGTCTCACACCTAACACACCTGATTCGGATCACCAGGGCCCAGTTTTTCAAAAAATTTAATCTGGATCAAATTGGTCTGGATTTGGAAATCCCATGTTTTGTTATCCAGGATTAACTTATCTATCTCACTTTTATGACAGTTTTTTAAAGGAACATTGGGTTGGATCACTGTGATCCAAATATCAAATTTCAGGATTACCAAACCCTGTTTACCATAGCCTTAGATGGAACCAAAAGTGTAGCCTGCTGGCTCAGAAAAAACCCGACAGCTTTGATGGTATTTTCTTGTTGTTGTTTGCCATCTCTCAATATCATTATATGTGACATGCTTCGTATAGGCTTCTAATATAAAGGAATTTATATATCATCAGTTACCATTAACTTTGTGATCATTCACTTAACAAAAAAATATATATATATTTATTTTATTGGGTTTATTTGGGTCAAAAAATCTAAATCCCTCTTTTACTTTTGAAAAACCCATTTCCAAGATTTGATCCAATCCGTGATCCAAAATCCCACTGGATTACTTTTGAAAAACTGGGCCCAGTTCATTAGGAGAGAGATCCATGATCTGAACTGAACCGTGTCAGATAAGAGAGAAATACAAAATGTGCAGAGCATTGGGCCTCGAGGACTGAGAATCACTGCTTTAAGGCTCGTCAGTATTGGACCACTGCTATGATTGGCTAACATCATGTAGGCAAGAGTTAAAGGATTAGTCAAATCCTTTAACTGTCAAATTAAAATGTTCTAATAATTTGCTCAACCCCATGTCATCCACAATGTTTATGTATTTCTTTCTTCAGTTTAGTTCACTTTAATTTGAAAGTAATTTCAAACAAAGTTTGTTTTCATTTGGGGGCAAAAATAAGTCTGAAAAGGCTGAGTAGCGGAACGTTTTTGAACTTTCCTTGTTGCTGGAGGCAGGCTGTAGTCCCGAGCACAACAGCAATTGCAGTCTAGGGGTCACAAGCAGTCTGTGAAAGTGTGGTGTAGCGACTTGCCTCTCAGCAAGCAAGGAGCAGAGGAGACAGGACTTTCAATAAACATCTGTTTAATAATACCAGACGAAACAAAAGAATGCTGACGGGGCAGCAACAGATCATCACACACACGGCCAATCACGAAACTTCAACAGGACATCAAGAACCCAAAGACACAGAGGTACATAAAGGAACTAAAGTGCAGACAGGTGTACAAAACAGGTGATGACACTGAACTAAATGAGGGAGAAACCAAAAGGACACAGACAACGGGGGGAGACAAGACTAAACAGGAACAGAATGTTACACTAGGTGTGAAACGCTCACTAATGGTCAGAGTATTATATACAAAAACAAGATTAGTAGCAGTTCAGAGTCAGGTTTAACCATTACATTTTCAAAATCATTCCTAAGGGTGGACGTCATGAAAATGTTAGCATGATGTGGAAAAAAAAAATCAGAGTCAGTTTGTTATTAATTACTTTATTTTAAACGCTATGTTCATTTGCCGTTTCATTTATTGTATAGCCTACCTTTAAATTCGCTTATTGAAAGAACAACAACAGCAGCAGCCGCCGCTAACCTGACATGTAACATCGTGATTAACCAATCAGATTTGAAGAAACAGTTTTTGTGAAGTTTATGTGTTTGGTACATCAGTGTCAGTCATCTATCATTAAATCTGATTTTAGGCATTACTCATGGGTAAGGGTATTTTAGGTGTTTAGATGTTAAATGTTGTTCCGGGGTCAACAAAATACGTTAAGGTACACATTGCACTTGGCAAAATCAGGACGTGCAGCAGCAGTGTGGTGTAACATTTATTTGAAACACATTTATTTGGTTCTTGCTACCTTATATCTTTACTCTTTCTTTTCATTCTTTGGAAAACTCTCTATGTCCAGGTTGTCAACCCCATGCTTTGTTGCAATTTCTTACTTCTAATTAAATGCTTTCTCTGAATCTTTAAAGTTTGCCTGTGAGCGATCGTACATGTGTGGAAAATATATCCACATAACTGTGGATACATTTGTGGCAGATCATCTATTCGACACAGTGTATTTATGTAGCTTGCGATTCTGTTCTCCTGCCTGACCTCCACTGAATAAGAAACTAACCTGAAAAAAAAAAATTGTACAACAAACGAGGTGGAGTTTCAGAACACACCCACCGATTGCGTAACGTTCCAATGGAAGCTCAAGGGCGTTTAGGACCAAAAACTAACTCCCCAGAAACTTTAGTCAGCTGTTTTAAACTGCCGAAGCAAACTCAAAACAAATATTATTTCGGTCTGATTTTGTTCAAAATGATGTCATATCAGTTTGTTGTGATTTTGTTTGAAGTATATGCCTTAAATATCACGCAGCCAGACTGACGATTGAAGGTCTGGAATATATAGCGTTCATTGTCACCACAATAACATGTGTGTAAAACTCTCAGACATTTTTTTAAAGATTCTATGCTGCAAATAGTTAATATTTTACCTATTTCACATCATGCCATGACCCTTTTAATAAAAACTTAATAAATGAACAGGAATGGAAAAAAACCAAACACTTAATGTAGTAAAATAGCACATAACTGTTATTTTTTAAACAGAGGCAGAAGTTTTTATGGTTGGACCAAATGTTGCCTTTGAGAAAATCCTTCGAATTGAAACGACAAATTCTTCTGTGGACATCGATCTCATTGGGATCGCAAAGAACAACTATGAAAGAAGTATGTGAAGTGTTTTTTTGTGTGAATAAACAAACAAACAAATAAATGAAAAAATAAAAACAAAAAGCGTATTAAGGCAGTGCCATTAATTTGCAGAGTAAAAAATAAATCACAGTTTATTTATTACAGTCACTTTACTTGATAGACCTGGAAATGAAACACACAGGTATAACAGTACTGTAGCCTGTGTAAGCTTCTGTTTCTGTCACACAGGATCAGCTGCTGTGGCTTTCATGAGCTACAACACGATGGAGAATCTTGTAAAGCCAGACTTCTTCAACACAACAAACAACACGACTAAAACCATGATGTCCAATGTGATCTCAGCTACTCTTCCCAGAACCACCAACACTACACTCACCAAACCAGTCAACTTCACCTTCAGACACATCA
>JAUMHG010000002.1:2576408-2605774 GCA_032359395.1 Enteromius anoplus | reverse complement strand
ATTTGGTGTTTATCAGTGTATTTCAAAGATACAGAACAGATTTCAGTACTTTAATAGGTTGGTATATTAACATTATAACAGTTCATGAAATGACTGTATTTAACTTTAGTTTAACGGTGAAATTCCTGCAACCAAAACTGCCTTTTTTTTTTTTTTCTTTATCATGAGCTTGTGAAACCAGAAGTGATTGTAAAAAGGTATTTTGTGTTTCAGTAACAAGAAACTGCAGACCCCTCCGAACTACTTCATCATGAATCTGGCGGTGAGCGACTTCCTCATGGCCATCACTCAGTCGCCCATCTTCTTCGTCAACTGCATGTACAAGGAATGGGTGTTTGGTGAAATGGGTAGCTAATTTCCCATCCTCCCCATAAAGACACCTACAGAGTTACGATCTGTTTCCAGATCACACATCTGCTTCTCCACGCAGGGTGTAAGATGTACGCCTTCTGCGGTGCTCTGTTCGGAATCACATCCATGATCAACCTTCTGGCCATTTCCATCGACCGCTACATCGTGATCACCAAACCCCTGCAAGCCATCGGCTGGACGTCTGGACGCCGGACGCTCATCATCATCCTCCTGGTCTGGATCTACTCTCTGTGCTGGAGTCTGGCACCTCTTATAGGATGGAGTGAGTTAAGTCTTCATTTTAACAGCTATTCTCAGTTTTAGTCTCAGTCTTTGTTTTATGTTGAATGCCCTTGTTAGTTTTCATCTTATTTAGTCAACCCTAACATATTTTGTTATAGTCAGGTTTTAGTGGACAAACGTTTTTCAGAATTTTAGTCTAGTTTTAGTCCAAAACAAAATCTGACATATTTTAGTCTAGTTTTTGTCAAAAAGAAAAATGGAAGTACTTTAGTCTAGCTTTAGTTGAAGGACATGTAGGTGCATTCGTTCAGTAACCAAACTCAAAATAAAATAGTCACAATCTCATGAGTGATATTTTCATTAGATAAACTCAAGGTTGTTTGACGTGTTTTCAGATCCAGATAGCAGAAAATAAGCACTAATTCAGGATCTGAACTCTTGATATCTGGAAACCGCACACATGAGAGCTTTAAAAAGGTTTTATTTTTCGAATACATTTTAGTCTCGTCTTTTATCGTCAATGAATTTTCATGTTAATTTAGTCACGGTTATCAATTATTGACCTTATTGTCGTCTCATATTTTTCATAACGAAACTGACACGTCCTTCCTTTGGATGAGACAACAATGTTTTTTGAGTTTCTCGACTTTCTTGGACAGGTTCCTATATCCCAGAAGGCCTCATGACGTCCTGCACATGGGACTATGTGACGTCCACGCCGGCGAACAAGAGCTACACCTTGATGCTCTGCTGCTTTGTGTTCTTCATCCCTCTCGGAATCATTTCTTACTGCTATTTCTTCATGTTCCTCGCCATTCGGAGCGCAAGCAGGTACGGCATCCGCCCGGTTCAGTTCCAACATCTCATACTTCTTCAGATTTTATAATGGATTTTTAAAAACCATTGACATGCATGATACATAATGACTAGTTTGTTGCTACAGTAGGAAGATTTAGGAAAAATGGAAAATAATTGTAGCTATAGTATAGTAACTGTAGCAAGTGTTATGTTAGTATCATTGATATACTATTTTGTTAATTCTTTGCATTAACATTTATTTAGTTTTAGTTATTTTAATAATTCAATTTGCATAAAAATTAGTTATATTTCAATTATGTGTTGTTTTATTTCATTTCAATGTCAATGTAACATTTTATTTAACGTTTTATAAATAATATTTTTTATGTTTTTTTAAATAAATTTGTTCTTATGGGCATACGCCCATATTCTTGTCTACTTGGATCCTAACATGCTGTACAATGTCCTTCTTGTAAAAAAACCAAGTCCCCTCATCCATCTTCTTGTGTGTTCAGAGACCTGGAGAAGCTGGGCAGTCATGTGAGGAAGACAGCGCTCATCCAGCAGCAGTCCATAAAGACCGAGTGGAAGCTGGCCAAGATCGCGTTCGTGGTCATCATTGTGTTCGTCCTGTCCTGGTCTCCTTACGCCTGCGTCACTCTCATCGCCTGGGCAGGGTGCAGTATCTATCAATCACAGTTTTCATCCAAAGTTATGAATCAAACTTATGCACAAAACTGCAAAGTCGCATAAAACATTTACGAAAAAAGCACCATTGAAGAAAGCAAAATCGTCTCTTCCTGATAAACTGGCACTAAATATCACGATTCCCAGTCCAGCCCTGGTTGTATTCCAGAGCATAGCATATAGAACTAAAGACAGATGTTATTATTTTGACATATTTGGTGAAATGTAACATTGCATCATTGTCTCATAAAAAATGTCAATAAATGTCCATCAGTTAACATCTGGGGAAGACAAAAGATCAAACTAATCCAGCATTAAGCTGTTTTTAACTATATATACACACGAGTCTATAATAACTCTTCCTCCAGTGGAAAAGTGTTCTGGTCTGAATCAGGAGAGAAATCTGCACAGATCAAACAGCGTTTGTGACTGGATTCTGATGTTTTTCACTGGAGGAAGAGTTATTATGGATCATAGATTATTTGTGTTTAACGGTTGGGTCCTAAACTGGCCACGTAGATCAACCTTAACCTCTCAAAGAAGTGTTCAGAATGATGTAAGCAAGTCAAACCACGCAGAAGATCAGAGACTTTCTCAGAATTCCTGCCTGAAGAGACATCCTTTTATAGAAGTACTGTCCACAGCAAAAACTGTTCATCAGCTGAATTAACGGCTGCTGGGTTCACTGAGGCGATGAGGACTGCGTAGGGTGAGCCGGCTAGATGCTAACACCTCAGCATTAGCGTCAGAGTTCAGTGTGCTGGAGCATAGGCATGTGGTTCTTTCCGCTCAGCTCACAACACCTCTAGGGCACTTCCAGGTCGTATAAACAGCCACTGCAGGGGTCAGCAGCTCCTCCTGACCACTCACAAACACTCCTCAGATTTATACAGGCTACATCTTCTTACAGAGTTTGTCTTGCTTGCTAGTACAAATACACTACAAAAAATGATTTTCACATTTAGTGTTTTGTCTTGTTTTATATCCTTTTTAACCTTTTTAACATTATTCATTCAAAACAAAGAGAAGCAAATTGACTTCAGATATTAAGCTACTCTCTGAAAAATCTCTTATAAGATTAAGTGAGTTTCTACTTAAAATAGAGAAAAATAATATAAATAATATAATAAAATAAAAAAAAATTGTTTCTTTGATTTAACTTTATTTTGATATTATTTTAGGATGTTTGCAATGAAAAAAAAAGACAGAAATAAACAAAAGATACATTAACTTGAGAAGCAAAGTGACTTCATATATTAAGTCTTTTATCTAAAAAAAAAGAGTGTATCTGCTGTAAAAAACAAAATCTTGTTTTCCCTTTAAATTCAGTTTATTTTTATGACCCCCATTAATAAACATCAACATCTTCTTTAGGTTTTTTGGTTTTGTCTTCTAAAGGTGCTGTAAGTCATTTTGATAATTAAAATAGAAGTCATTTTGCTTCTCAAGTAATCTATCTTGATTTATTGGGATTTTTATACTGGAAAACAAGACGAAAATATTAAATAAGAATAATTTTTGTTCAGTGTATTTAAAGGATTATTTTCTGAAGCGAAATAAACAACAACAACAACAACAACAACAACAAACAATCTTGCCAATCTTGTTTTTTCCCTGTCAGTTAAGTTTCTCTGACCCTATTGACAGGTATTTATTAATTTTTTAAGCTCACATAAGTTATTTATTTATATTTGCAATGTTCAAAAAGACAAGAATAATAAGTACAATTTATTTATTTATTTATTATTATTATTATTATTATTATTATTTCATATTTTAATTAAATAATACAATTATATTTTAATTAAATAATTATTTTTTTAATATATATTATTATAATTTTTCTTAACATTTTTTTATCAAGATGCATTAACCTGAGAAGCAAAACAACTTAAGATATTAAGTCTTTCATGTGAGAGAGAGAAAAAAAAAGTAATTGTATCTGTCTTGTTTTTTCCCTTTGAATTTAGATCATTTTTATGACCTTCATTAAGAAATATGAACTTGACCTTTTTTTTTCTAAATGTAAGTCATTTGCTTCTCAACTAAAAGTATCTTGAAAATGTGTGCTGGAAAACAAGATAAAATACTAAAGAATATTCTTGTATTCATGTATTTAAACATACTAATAATGAAATTCAGTAGATTTCGGTAACTAAAATCAGTAGGGTTTTGATGCACACCAGGACTGCAAACATTCAGGCAACGTTTTCTTGCAAATAATGCTTGCAGAAAAGACCAGCATGAAAAGGTGAAGGTGAATTTGCTTTGCTTATTGTTCTTATGTTCCAGGTACAGCCACGTTCTCACGCCGTATTCCAAAGCAGTTCCTGCAGTGATTGCCAAAGCCTCAGCCATATACAATCCCTTCATCTACGCCATCATACGCTCCAAGTACAGGTTGGTCGGAGCGCAGTCGCTTTAGCAGCACGATACGGAGAGCGTGTGTGACGCAGTGTGTGTTTCTGACTGATTCACAGAGACACGCTGGCCGAGAAGGTGCCGTGTCTGCATTTTCTTTCCCATTCGTCACGGAAAGACTGTGTCTCGGTGTCCAACAGCGAGTCTTCCTTCAGGGAGCCCATGCTCAGCCGACAGTCATCAGGGTCAAAGGTCAAGTTCCAGCGCGTCTCGTCGATGTCCAACGCAGATACGGTTAGTATTTTACTGAGAGGAGACTGAACGCTGGAAATGTCTTATCATGTAGTTCAATGATTATTCAGAGTGCGCAATATGTTAAACTTTGTATTTATAATGTGAATCCAGTACTAAATCAAGAAGTTATTGTTATTATTTTGAAAAATAGATAGGTCCAGGTGTACAATGGTGGCCAAAACAGATTACAAGAGTAGTATTTTCACCAATTAATTATGGTTTAAGTCAGTTATTTCTATCTTCTGCTGTAGTGTCAGTATATATATATGTTTACATTTTACAAATATTAATTTTGCCAGTAATTGTAATAATCCAGAGAGATTTTTGAGACCTGATCTGATCATCACCAGTCTGTCTGGAATGACATGAAGAAACAGAACAAACTGAGACAGACTTACACAAGTGCCTAAAGCTTTTACGAGTACTGTAGCTTTGCAGATAGCTTTTCTGAAGCGTCTTGGAGACATTGTACACCGAGCCCCAAATGTTTTGCATGTGTTTTTGATACGGAGTTAAACCAAATTATATCTAAATTTACTTATAATGATAAAATCTGCTTACTGTATTTGCTATCTGTACAGCAGCTGAAATATTGACTGTGCATTTTATATTATGTTGCTCTTATTTTATTGCATATTGCATGTTCTGTAGGTCTGGAGTGATGTAGAATTAGATCCCGTGGACCAAAGGACTCTCAGAAATTCGCATTCGGCCAATCTGCTGAGAGATGAAGAATGGAAGACGCAAACTAAACAAGGCAAGACAAAGAACAAGAGGCGACAGGAAGACAACCACAGTGAAGAGAAGGTAAGGTATGTGCCATACAAGCAGAAAACCATCATCGTTTAGATCATTGTTAGTCATGGATATACTGTAATTTACACTCTAAAATAAAAGTTCCACAAAAGAGTCTTTTTGCGCCAATTTTGGTTTCACAAAGAACTATTTAGTGAGCGGTTCTTAAAAGAACTCAGAATCGTTTTAATAATTTTAAAAAATCCTTTCTCCTTTTTCACCTGAATGGTTAAACACTCTTCAGAATAAATCTTCTTGATTGGCATCTATGCTTTCACAAAGATCCTTTTACATCCATCCACAGAATCTGTCCATTGGACAAAAGATCATATTACAGTTAATGAGCTCAGACAGGAAAGACTGTACATCGTGTTAGTTTCAAACGGATTAAAGAGAATATTTGTGTGCTGTGCTATGTGCTATGTCCGCTTTAAAACAATTTTTTGATGGTAAATAAAGAACCTTTAACATCCATGGAACATTAACATTGTAAAAAAAAAAGGTCCTTAATCATGGAAAATGCCTCTTTCATAAGAATTCTTTATAGAATTGTACTTTGAGGAAACGATTCTTCTAAGGCACAAACCTCATATTTTGAACCGTTATTTTTCAGAATGCTAGAATAAAGCTTCTGTCAAAAGCATAATTGTAACTGTTTTATTCATCACAGCCTGCAGCCACGGGGAGCATCTCTTTGAACGACTGCGGCCTTGACCTGGTATCCGAGACTGTCAACATGGCCACTGTTCCTCTTCTCATGGCCAAAAACACTCCAGGGGAGGAACAAGAGGAAGACGTGGAGTGCAAGGAAGAACAAGAGGACAGCAATTCTCTGAGCCCCCTGAGCAACGGTCTGGCTTTTTACGAAGACACGCAGGAGCCACAGATCATTTTGGGCCCCATGTCAGAGCAGAGACGAGAAGACCAATTAATACTGGACCTCAAGAGCCTGAACTGCTCCAGTGAGCTTCTGGAGTCTGTGGAGAAATTCCTCTCCTGAGGCTGAACCGTAGACCCAGACATCATCTTCTGTATGTTTGTGTCTCACTGAAGACGCTTGAGAACCACAGTGTTCCTCTGAGAGAGTGTTCACATCGGCGTTTAAAGCGAACAAGAAATCGGACCACATTACTTTGCTGCTAACAGCGAATCGGAAGAACTAGTTATGATGGCTAACTCGTTATGATGTAATGCATTCACCCCTCAAATATACTTCTCACTTTAGCCACAGGGTGTACTGTAGAAGTAGAGACACAAGCACTGTGCACATTTGCCCTGTGTTCTTACCAATATGCATAACACACATCATAATGAGAGTAAAAAACATGCTCAGTTCATTTCTCTAAGGAATGTTCCGGGTTCAACACAAGTTGAGCTCTATTGACTGTTTGATTGCTATAGAAAATAAGCAGAAACTGCAGTGCAAGTGAAACAAGAGTTTTAAAGCAGACATCACTGAATCATGCTGTAAAAACCTTATTTATTATTTGAGCTGTCCTTTTTTGCTTGTCATGCATTACTAGTAGTGTGTAGATTTTGCTGCAACTTATTGTCTTACATGCATCATGCAAACGTCCCCATGTTTTGTGGTCATGGCATTGAAATGATTTAATATAGAATTTAACACTGACAGTATTCATACTGTAAGTGATTCTGTCACATTAGTATCATGTCTTTCTAGAGCGCTTTTCAAGACAGGGTTATTCAAACCAGCGATAAACAGAAAAATAACAGTATTCATCAATTATTAAAGGGACAGTTCACCCAAAAATGTAAATTCTGTCATCATTTACTCACCCTCACCACTCGAGTGTGGAAGCAGGCTGCTTTGGGTCGCCATTGACTTCCAATACTATGGAACTCAATGGTGACCCAAAACAGCCTGGTTACAAAATATCTGACAGATTTAAAACTGCAGAAGGGTGAGTACTGTAAATGATGACAGAACTTTCATTTTTGGATCAACTGTTCCTTTAAATTAATTAAATGTCAGCTAGAGGCAGCTCTACAGGAGGCAATAGTGTCAGTATTCATCTCAGTTCAGTTCAGTGTACATTAACTTATTAAACTTACTTTAAGGAGAGTGTCAATCCCGCAAAGTTCATCAGTCACGAAACAAATTCAAGCAAGCCATTAAGCAGCTCTACAGATGCCAATAGTGTCATTACGCCACTCAGTTTAGTTCAATGCTGATTCAATTCTCCGCTTGGACATCAGGATGTGCCAGTCTTGTTTTGTGGGTGTTTTTATTTTGAGACACTTTAATATTTAGTCACTGATTTGTGTACTGCCGTTGTACGTGCTTTATTCTAACTCTTTAGGAGTCAAATGTGGAGTCAAAGTTTTCTATGTTGTTAATCGACAGAACAAATACATATAATAGAGCTTAACTTTTTAAGTTAAAGAGCTAAGATTTTTAAGAGCTAAAATTTTAAGTTCATCCCAGTATTGCAAAACACTGTCAGATGAGGGATCTGTGATTCCCTTTAAAGCGTGTTTATCCTAGATCACTCAGCTTTATATTGTATGCTTCTTTCGGGTCTATGTTCTCCAGCAGCGCTTGTACATGTGAGTCCTCTCATAATGAAAAACTAATCCTGTGGCCCATGCATGTTCTCAAATCCTATTTTAACCTATGCTTGGTTTGTGAGGAAAGATATGTGTCCTTGTGTATGACACAGTATAAAACAAACACACAGTGGCCTGAATCTTCATCATGACTTAGGGTTACATTTATGCTCTTAGATGCATCTACACCAAAACAACATATTGCTTATATATTATGTTTGTTGAAGTCCGAATATGCCATTTTTTCAAATGCTTTTAAATGAAAATCCACAGGGAACAGGCCAAGTTTTGTGTACATTTCCCACGTGTCGTATGTTATCATTATTATTTATATTAATTGTGAGATTAAAAATGCAAGAGCTTTATTGTTTTCTGTACAGTAAAACACTGCATTGCACTGACTGAGATTAAACGAACAGAGAACAGTCCAAATCTCCAAGATTAATCCTCATTTAACTCAGTCTCGGAGCATTGGTTTATGCAAACATTACAGAGGTAAGGCAAACCTTT
The DNA here is from genome assembly GCA_032359395.1 of Enteromius anoplus. Taxonomy (NCBI): domain Eukaryota; kingdom Metazoa; phylum Chordata; class Actinopteri; order Cypriniformes; family Cyprinidae; genus Enteromius; species Enteromius anoplus. Next base: position 2,597,167 of record JAUMHG010000002.1, on the reverse strand, counting down.
ATGTAAACTTACGTTATGAAACACAGCTGATGACTTTAAAGAGTGGACCAAAATTAGATTGTTTTAATGAGTATTATGCTAATAACCATGCTTTAATACCAAAATACCTTTAAACTTATCAATAAAGATGGATTTTTGGGTCCGGCATGGGTTTTAGGCAGTTGTTGCATTCCTAAAATACATTAGAAATATGTGTGTCTATAAATTTTGCGTCAACTCTGTTACCAAATCATATTTTGTCTTTAAATTGGTGGAATTATCTCAAAATTGTGTAAGTTACAGGAAATCATGTCTCTTTCACTCACTGATAAGATCTGAAGCATTGAGAAGTATCTGTGCTCTCTCTTGAGAAAATATTTCCATCTAAAAACTTATTACACAAAGAGTTATTTTTAAAATGTCAACTCTGTTACCAATATCAAAAGGAAAACAGAATGTATTACGGATCTCACATTGGGTTATCTAAAACTCTTTTAACCCTTTTTTTATTAGTGTCATGTGCATTTATGCCATCAAGTGAAGGTTTTGGAAGTAGATAAAATAAAACAATTCTGTTACACTAGTGTCATCACTGTTACTCTATGGTAACAGAGTATGACAGTAACAGACTTCAGACATAAAATGTACCTGCAGTTATAGAATCAGCCATATAGAATATATATAGGATGCACCATAGATGTGACAGTGGCAAAGCTGAGCTCATGAATATTATGTAACCATCAACGAATATTAATTTTTTTCACCATTCTGCAGACTGTAAACTTTTCACCTCCCTTTACAAATAAGTTTTGCCAAATTGTGGTTATTTGGTTGCAATATATATTGGCTTTAATATGTTATTTTCATTAGTATCTTACTTTCCAAACCCATTAACTGAGAACAGCTCAGCTAGGTCTACGTTTCCAAGTTATGAAAACGCTATTTCTCAAAAGTTTTAAAACGTATTTAGGGGATCATTTTATTATGATTTAAAAAAAAAAACATTATGGGAATATTATTTTCGAGTCTCTAAATCCCATTTTAGCGTTTTAGGAAACGTGTACAATGTATATATAACGTTTATGTGCTGACTTTTTGCTAACATCAGATCATTTAAACGTTACTGGAGGAACGTTTGTTCACAACTTTGACAGAACCTTGACAGAACGTTCTGAGAATGTTCCCTGTTAGCTGGGAAGAAGCAAAACATAAAGAATGATAATATCACATATTCATAGCATGTATTTGACTTAATCCAGTGTGTTTTACTCCCAGGCAGTGATATAGACAAAATAATGTCCCCGTTGTAGGAAGAGCTTTGTTTGCAGTCTTGTTTTTAGTAATGTTTTCATGCAGCAGATGGCAGCATTTGACCACACTATATAAACTAGTTCTCTGCAGCTCATAGGTGAGTCGGTGCATGCATCACTCCGAACAGATAGAAAACACATCTCACATGATTACTGATTAGACACTGTTTGTACAAAATAACACACGAAGCAGATAACCATCTAATGCTTTTGTTCTGAAACAAGTTACCACTTGTTGTCATCAACTAGAATGAATTTGCCGGTATTCCTGGCATGCACGTTCGCTCCTATAAAAGCAGAGATGGGAAAATCTGACATCAGCTCGTGTTGAGATCATAGTGTCACTATCACTGGCATGAGCCGGGCGTCTCCTGCATTCATCTCAAGTGACATCATTTAGATTGTTTACGCTTCAGTGCACGACAGCCTGTTGTTAGACAGTTATTGTTGGTAGTTAAATACCGAAATTATGAAATATTTGTTCTTAGGATTGACATCAGACATTATTGCTGTAGGCCTAATTAATTGCAATGCTGAATAATTTTAGATTTCCCTCTTACGTTTGCATCAGACCTACTTCATAAGGCTTATTGTAAGATAATGGCATTTGTCCCAGGGCTGTTTGACCATCAGTCATTCTCTGTTAGATTAATTTAGCCCAACTAAGTCATGAACAATCTCTGAAGTATTGAAAGTGCTCTTGGCATCCAAGTGAATGTATTTTTGCTCAGTGTTCCCTGAATGATTATATTAGAAATTGGTGGTGAACTCGTTTCACAGTAAAATATTTGTAGACAGACCCATATTTTTGGCAAATAAAAGGATTAAAATACTTTCCTGACAGCAGTCATACAAAAAAAATCTATCTATAATAGATATAGTCCATAAACACACATAAGGTTATCAAAAGATTATTAACATTAGTTACCAGGAAATATTAAATAAAGAAAAAATGCATTACAGCATTACATTTTTATCATTGCTAATTTGTTCCAGAAAGTTTATATAAAATGTGAAAATTTAACACACACACACACACACACACATATATATATAGTGTGTGTGTGTGTGTATAAACGATACAAAATAATAAGAAATATAACAAACATAATAAAACATTAAACAGAGAATCTAGTAAGCAAATGAATATATTTTTTACTTATAGCTGTCAGCCACCCCAGCATCGTGCCGAAGATGACGTCATCGCGTCAGTGCAGCGGGGGGAATTTCCTTTCAGCGCGTGAGTTAAAGGGGCGGAAGTCAGTCAGACGCTCGCTGGAGGTTTTAAGCTCGTTCTCTCTCTCTCTCTCTCTCTCTCTCTCTCTCTCTTCTTCACTCACGGTTTGACTCCACAGCAGACTCCGCAGCAGCTCACAGGTGAGTGACCCGAAGACGGTGTCAGGGAGCTTTAAACGCGCGTTTTAGGCACTTCACGCAGAGTTTGTAACTAGTGAAGTGGACAGTGTTACGATGCGCGTGAAAAAAACTCGCTTTATCCTCTTAATTTGGTCCGAATACAGTTCTTATAGATTTGGTGAATGCCCTTATGATCAAAACACAGTCCGCCTGTAGCTAGCTAATGTTTACCTGCGGTTATCGGTTAACTTTTGAGGAAGTTTAACGGTTATTTGTTTTTTCGCGCTGTGTCAGTTTTGAAATGTAACGTTACAGCGGTTAACGAATATTGTCCAATGAGGAAGTGGCTAAGTTTCGTAAAGTTTCAAGAGGGCGTGTAAATATAGTCGTAGATAAGTGGATTTATCGCTATGCTATCAATGGATTTACTTGATAAGTTGCATATTTTCTTGAGAGATGTGATTATGGGTTTATTTTGATATCTGGCTATCGCACGTGCAAGTTTCAGGTGTCATTCTGCTGTCGTTTTGCCTTTGGGAGTAATAGTTTTAAATAAGGATCAAAACAGGGGAGATTTAATAAGTAACCTGAGGAAACAGTGCGAAATTGTTGGTTTGTGCCTCTTCAATGTGTGAATTTGAAGGGATGTGGATGTAGTTTTGCTCTAAAACAGTGATGTTGCATGTCAAATAACATGCTATTTATTGATGTTTCATGAAGAACCTTTAACATCTGTGCACTCCAACCAATCATAGAAGAAATATAACCATATTAGCTGCTAATAAATGACTGCTTTTTTGCTTTTAGCAGGGCATGGATGTTAAAGGTTCTTCATTGAATGTTTATTTATGAGAGTGTAGCAAAAAGTCTCTTTCAAGAAAAGATTATTTGGGAAACCAACCAACCAAGAAATGCAGTCCAAAAAGTGCAGCGCTGGAGACTGAGGCCTTGTAAGCGGATAATAATGGTTGTGTTTGCTAACACACAGTTTAAATGCAGTATGAACATAATTAACAGTCATTTCATGTAATCTCATGTGCTTCCAAATGGCTGGTCAGTGGACCTTAAGCTGAGTAAGTGAGCAGTGTGCTCGCTTGCGTGCGAGTACATACTATATATTCATTCAGAATTGTCCCCAGAAGTGAGCTAAAGTTGATGAAGCCTTCTGTAGGGACGTCTGGGGAAGTAGTCGATCATAAATATGTATCTTGAACTGAAACGCACTAACACTTACCAACCCCCTAACCTTCCCAGCGATAGATCGGATTGAGTCATTACAGACGGACGTGATCCAACACGCCTGAACTGAACCCAGGTGGCTCCGGTCTCCGGTCTGTAGGAGCTTCACCATTGGGATTCTTCAATAATAAGTTGGTTATAGTCTAGTAAAACACTAGGATGTTTTGTTCAGGTGCATTCCTGTTACATAAGAGCCAATGAAACCAGGTAATCATGAGTTGGTCCGCATAACAAAGCGCACCTGTGTTTTACAAGGAAGCTCTGAATGCTTTCGCAGCCGGCTGTCAAAGCGAGCAGCGTCTGAGAATGTATTTACGGGTCACTTTGGTAGTTTAGGTTCTTGGGTGGCTAAATATTAATCTGTTAAATGTTGCATTGAAAGTCCAACCATGTTAGGGCTTGTTTCTTTATGTGTTGGCGTAATAAATTCCCTAATTGCCACGTATGGATCGGTAGCTCGACCCTGTCTACACATGCAGTGATTTAGCGGCTGTCATAAGCGTGTTATTGTAGAGTTTGGATGGATGTAGAATTAGGTAATTTCTCCGTTAAATGGAACTTTCCAGAAACGGCAAAGTTATGCTGTTTCTGGCCAATATGATGTTTGGCTTTGATCTGAAGCTAATATTCACTCTTAAAAATAAAGTTTCTTTATTGGCACCGATGGTTTAGTGAAGAACTTTTAAGCTTTCCATTCCACAGAGGTAGGAATATTATTTATAGTATGTTGTTCACTCTAAGAAACAGTGGTTCTGTTAAGAACTGTTTACTTAAAAGCTCTTGGAGAACCGAAAATGAAGTGTTGGGAGTACAAAATTCACTTTTACTTTGTCACTAAATAAAATGCAATGTTTTTATTGGATACCAGGCTGTCTGTTTTCCAGGGCGTGCCTTTGGTATTGCATCGTATCCGTCACAACGCCCTTTGTGCCATTTGGGAAAACCAAGCGTGACTGACAGATCGGTGGAAAAGCTCGTTGGTGTTTACGCAATTTTAGCTCATATAAGCCTCTGTGGTTACCTATTGTTTCTAGTTTCAAAGTTTGTATTTGCGCATTTGACTGGGCATGTCTAAGCTCAAAAGTAACTAATTGCCATTATTATAAGCTTAAAGGAATAGTTCTCACAAAACTGAAAATTTGTGGATGTAGGTAAGTTTGTTTCATCATCAGATTTGGATAATATAGTATTCCATCACTCGCTCACTAATGGATCCTCTGGAGTGAATGTGTGCCGTCAGAATGAGAGCTGATAAAAACATCACAATAATCCACACCATGGACGGTGCCTTTTCAAAATGTACACTTTTGTACTTATTAGGTTTAATTGTGTACACATTAAGTACTAATGTGTACCTTCTGAAAAGGTACCGCCCCAGTGACAGCTTTTGCACCTTTATTTCTGAGGTTGTACAGTGAAAAAGTGAAAATCTGCACATTTCAAGTGCCGTTTACAAGCCAAAACCGCTCTAAACAAATGACAGACAACAGGAAGAAGCATTATTATGGACTATGGTTTGAAAAGTCTTAATGATGGATTTGCTTCTTGCATTGTAAATTCTAATTACGTTCTGACATTTACTTATAACTTTTTAGATGCTTTCAAAGCGAATGGAAACAGTCGGCAAACTGACTCTGTCTGGGTCACTGCAGTATTGTTGATCTAGATCGGATAGGATGAGTATGTATCCGTTAGAAAGCCTGTGTGACAAACACAAACAGCCCTTGTGGCTTCAGGCGTGGAAAAACGCTTCATTCACTCTATTTGGAATGTTCTCAATACATGTTGTTCTCTATAAACCGCACCCTTAGTGCTTCCAGAGGAACTGTTGTCAAATGAACATTGCATCAGCTCCAGTGACTCAATAGTCACAGACACGCGTTCGAGTCGCTGCTGACGTTCATGTTCTCGTTCCGTTCAACTCTGGTATTCGGTTATTCAATAGATGGCTGGTAATGTTAATATTGAGGTTATATGGGGCATGTTGTCATCCACATAGTTCGCTGACTTTCACTGGCCCTCATCTTTTTTCCATTTGTCCAATTTTATAACGAAGCATGGAAAAGCCACGGCATTTAGCGAATGCGTGAGAACAGTTTTGAGGGTGTGGAAAGAGCCGGTTTAAAATAATAAAGCTGTTGTAGACGTTCAGTGATGTCTGAAGAATGAGCAGGTGAATGATTTTAACTTCTAAAAGCGTCAGTGTTGTGGGATATTCTTGAGCGAGACCCCCCAGAGTCTAATCCCTTCCTCTGGAATGTTTCTATTTGGCCTGTGCTGGATTTTACTTGGGTTTTACCTCAACCAACAACTGCACGCTCACCCTTAAGCTCTTAAAATACTTGCCCATGCACACCGAGATTCCCTCGTCCCAGCAGGTTTAGCTGTATAAATAGAGACTGTTCTTTTTGTTTTATCTGCACTTATGAAATATGTTTGGACTATGAACAATCTTGTTCCTAGATTTATTTAGAAACATGTAACATTTTCCAGATCAATCAGTTGCTCTGGTAAATTTAAGCTGTACTTCTCTTAGTCCATTTTAGCCAAATAATTGTTTTAATAAGAGTTTGGATGTGTGTTGGAAATATATGTTTATTTTTTGTTTATTTGGTTGTGTATGTTTGCTTGTATTTGCCTATTTATGTATTTATATTTTACTGTATTTCTTAGTTTGTTTGCTTATTTAGGATTATATTTGTTGATTTTGTTTGCATGCATGTATATTTTTATGGTAGCACTTTACAATAATGATGTTAACATCAATTAATGTATTAACTAACATAAACAAACTATGAAAAATACATTTATTACACTATATTTAGTAATCTTTGTTAATAAAAATACAGTAATTCATTGGTCATATTGGCTCACAGTGCATTAACTAATGTTAACAAGCACAACTCGTGAATTTTATAATGCATTAGTAAATGCTGAAATTAACATGAACATTAATAAATGATGTAGAAGTATATTTCTTATTAATTCATGTAAACGTATGTAGTAAACTAATTAATTAAACTTATTGTAAAGTGTTACCTTTTTATTTACTTATTTATTTAGCTTATTTAAAATTATGACTCTTTTTATTTATACATTTTTTCATATTTCTTTGTTTTCTTATGTATTTACTTATTTTTATATATTTGTATTATTTCTTTGTTTGCTATATTTTTATGTCTTTTTATTTTTATTTTATTTTAAAAATTTCTTATTTCACTTTTGCCTTCTTTTTTTTCCTTTATTTCTTTCTTTCTTTTGGGTATTCATTGTAGGTTAAACAGAGATTGGCAGATTTTGGCACATCCGATTGGATATGAACTTCATTTTATGCTTCCTAGGCGAGGAGTTGCGAAATGTCATGTTTAGGCGTCAGTATATGGTGTTTTGTTTCTGCATGATCAGTGACCTTTACTGTGTGTCCTGTTGAAACAACAACAAGTCTTTGCTGTCATTTCTCAGGCTGTGAATTGGACTTTGGCAGTACCTGTACCAGTGACCTGCTCCAACATGAGTAACTACAGCGTGTCCTTGATCGGACCTTCACCCTGGGGCTTCAGACTACAGGGTGGCAAGGACTTCAGCATGCCTCTCACCATCTCCAGAGTGAGTGTCACCTTCATCAAGTCATGCAAACTGTACATGGCCCTTTAAATGTCAATAAAAGGTGCACAAGGGACATATTGTTTAGACATGTGTTGTTTAGCACAAGCTGTTGGGTGATGATAGACTCTGTTATGTTGCTCTTGTTTGGTTACCGAATTGTTGATGTTTCTGCTTTTGTTTATCCTACCATCAATATTTATCTCTTATACTCATTCTTCACAAACAGTGCTTGTATTCATGTTCAGCTGTGTCACAGGTGGAAAAAAACATAATGGTGTTTTACGATTTACTTTTCACTCAGATTGCAGGTAAATTTGACAGAGTTAGAAAGAAATAACAAGTAAAAAAATAGATACGATGGATACTAATTGGACATTTACTTTTACATTTGAACAAAAACAGCAAATGAGCATATTCGTTAAATAAGGTCAGTATTTTGTTACGTTCAGTAATTTTATTAATTTGTAAAAATCATTAAAATTGTATTTTTTTTTACAGTTTTTTCTATACTGTACTTCCTATATATCATCATTATGCACATTTGCCATCTCACCTTTGTTATATTTGACAAAAATCACTGAATTCTTCCTCAACTATTACTTTTGTCAGTAATTTCTTTGACTAGATTAACGCTTCTTGGGCTTTTGTTTTATGTTAAGGCTTTTGTCAATGCAAACTTTCCTTTAGCTCTGACCAAATTCTGATCCAGGCAATTCCGTCTTTGCCTGCGGTTTATATTTTTTATAGCATAAACTGTTTCGCAAGACGTCACATTATGGCAGTTAAAGGAGTTGTGGTCTCTGTTGCATGTTGACTTAAATTTTAAAATATCATTCAAGGATATTGCTTTTAATACAGTGCTTTAGAGGTTATATCACCAAAGGATTTCCACCAGGAAAACTAGGCATCTGTTTGAGGCCGCAGGAAACACAGATTGTCCAAGTAAGACACAAAGTTAATGTTTGGTTGCCAGATATATACTTTTGCCATAAAGCTGCTCCAAGAAAACCTCACCCATCAGTTCTGCTTAAACACGAGCCACCTGGCTCATTTATTCCGTTTATTTCCCGTTGATCTTTGGTAAACGGCCTCCAAGCGCAGATCTCTCACCTGGCTTCCACATGCAATGCTGGCTTCGAAGGGACGTTGTGTATCATCTGTGATGGAGATGGATCTGTCTGTAGGTTTGCACAGGAGCTTGAATGTGCCAGCTGCACTCTTAACACTCGAGCGGAGACTTTAAACCCCAGGAATATCTGTCTGGAAGCGGCGTGACCGTAAATCTGAGCTCAGCTTTTGCAGACAGCGAGGAGATGCTGGCATGAATGCTTAGTACCGCATGAATGTAGTATTTTTGAGAGATTTGGTACAGATCTTCTTTCTCTGTGCGTCCACGGCTCAATTGTTTGTAATAATTAGTGACCGGAGCAGAAAACTGTGGGAGATGTATATGTCTCCTGTTATCTGGGCTTCAATGGAAAGACGGCTCTTTTATGGGCCAGCGGGAAAGAGAAAAGAGATTTAGAAACGAATGCCCAGAGTTAAAACAATAGTTCATAAATCTGTCATCATTTACTCTTATCAGTGTTTTCCAGGCCATAATTTTACAACGGCACCCTCCACCCCCTAAGAGATTTGTAAAACATGCTTCGACATCCAATCTTTGTAACTTCTTAGGGATGTTATCTGTGCAATAACAGCTTGTAACACACTACAGAGAAAGGAGAAAGTGGTCTTGTGTTGGACCTGTGTAGCAGTACGAGCTGGACCATGACGCTCTCCAGCGCTGCCCACCACTGCAAGGCTGCTGTGGGAGATAATGGCACTTCCTGTCAGAGGAAGTTATTTATACTCTCCGGGCAGCTGCTGGAGCAAGACGGAGCGACTGACACAGATGGCTTAATCTGCAGTGGAAAGCTGTGGAACGAGATCTATCTGATCCCTTATTTGGTATGGTCGCTTTTCAGCTCGAGGGGGAAATTATCTCCGGTTCCTTTTGATTCATGCAGAACGATTTTCCTCTTACATCACACTTTCTCATGCGCCGAGTCATGGCAGCCCGGCGAGCATCACACCCTGGATGTGTCGAGGCCTGAAGAGCATGCTGCAGTCGTGCAAAGCCACTTTACGAGTGAGACAGCGAGCCAAGACTGCTGCTTGAGTTTCAGAAAGTACGGATGTCAGAAGTGCTTTGGGCTTGTTCAAATCGTATAAGTTCATCTGCTCATATTAACTGAGTAACTTTTTTGACGATCAAACACTGGCTAGTGGAGGATGAATCAGTCACATAGAAGTTTCTTTCTTTTCTTTTTCGTAATTGTCAGCATTTTATAACAATACTTGCTTGCTTTATTAATTTAGTTTTTTATTTATTTATTATCAATTATCAAATTTATTATCAATTAAATAAATATGCAATCTACATTAAATAAATAATCCAACTTATCCCGTGTTTTTTTGCTGATCAGACCCAATAGCAGTTTTTTATATTAATATATTTGTTTTATTTTTGTTTTGTAATTTAGTTTATTTATTTTACTTTTTTTATATATATATATATATATATATATATTTAAAATATATTTTAACTTATTGTTTATTTAGTTGGTTGTTGAATTTAAATTATTTTTATTTATTTATAAATGTCGAATTTGAAAACATTTCTTCCTATTCCTCTTCCTATTTTTATTTGTTTGTTTTTTGTTTGTTAATTTAACAAATGTGCAAATCATTACATTTTACTTAACTTTAGAGTATTGAGGGATATCACGGGGATATTGTAGATGGTTTCAAAGAAACCAAACACGGTTCTGTGCATCTTCTGTATGGTCAGTGTGCCTTACAGTAAAGAAAGAGATTCAGAGTTTGATTTATTACCCATCAGGAACATAAAAGCTGAAGGCGTTGGGACATAAAACAGTAAAACTTAGTCACTGTCAACTCGAGTAACACGACTCTCGTGTGTAAGACTTCTTAAAGAATTAAAGTCTGACAGTTAATCTCATTGTGAAAGTCAAGATTTTCAGAAGCGGTTAATGGGTTTTCTCTTGATTTGTCCTCCTGTAAAGCATCTACAAACAGAGCTCTGCCGGCTGGAGTCAGTCCGATAAGTCTCTTTGCATCAGTGCTTCAGACCTCTGATCCGTCCGGGACGCTGCCTCCGGTTTCCCAGCATGCCTCGCTGCATTAAGACAGATCTTGGTCATCCGGGAGCCTGCTGTTAATCTCATTTCTCTATGGAGGTTGGGATGGCAGCTGCCCGTGTAGCTTTTGGAGCGACGGTGAAGTGTTGATATTGCCATGGTCACGGGCCAGACCTTCACCACAGAGCCGTCTTTGTGCTTGAGTCCCGGAGTCTTTCAGAGATGCGTGAGGTCACAAACCTGCTTTCTGAATGCTTGTTTAAAACATTACAAGCTTGCAGTCCTATTCTACATACTTCACATGCATCCCTGCATTACTGTGGCTGTAAAAGACCTCAGGAATTAAATGTCTTCGCAGTTTAAGTTAAACTTTAATTTGCTCAGCGAGAATTGTTGTTTTACCATGGCAGTTGACATAAAAGTCATCTATGTATGCATATTTAAAATGTAAAATAAAGTATTAAATGTTTTGTTTTAACAATTTATAATTAGATTTCTCTTGAAGGTCAAATGCATTGATTAATTTAGTTGAATGGAAATTATAATATATTTTTATTTAAATGTGTTTTAAATTCTACTTTTCTTTGACATATTTTGTATTTTTTTTATAAAATTCGACATTTACAGAATTTTATATTTATGCATTGTGTGTGTAATTTTATATTAACAATTGCATGTGTTTTTATATTATACAAAACTTTTCTGTAATATAATTTTAATTGTGTTCAAATATATAAATGACTGTTGTTTTCTTTAATAAAAATGTTTGGTTTAAACTTATATTTTATAAGAAATATATAAATACACTAAAGAAGAATATATATATATATATATATATATATATATATATAAATTATTATTATAATTTAATAAGCACAAGCATAAACACATTTATGAAGAAATATAAATATCATATAAATCTAATGACTTTGTAGTCTTCACACACACATGTATATATTTGTATGTATGAATTTCTTGAAACTGTTCCCAATGCGGTGAGGAAGTCTTTAGTCATTTGTGTACTGTGTTTTGTTATTGTGGATCATTAGATACGCTCCCTGAAGCAGGTGCAGAAGAGAGCAGTTCATCTGAGTTTGATTCAAGCGTGTGCTGAGAGCTCAGATCAGCACCAAACACTTGCTCGGAATCGTTCAGAGCTTTTGTTCTGTGCGTAATTGTTGCTGTTAATAACAAAAACTGGACGCTGCAGGGAATGCGCTGGAATGTGGTTTGTTTCTCTAGCCGAGTAACAGATGGGTCTTGGGAGATTTTTCAGAATGCGTTCGAGAGGCCATTTATCAACATGAAAATTTAATATGTTCTTTCCTTTCGTTCCTAGACAAAACACTAACACTCTATTTTAAGAAACGCAAGAATGTCTGCGTAAATGTTTTTCTCAGTGAGCGCCACTGATCTGAGGACGCTCTTATTTCCTCCCAATATTTGTTTGTCCGTGGCCTTTCCGAGTCATTTGACCTTCAGATGTGGGAGGGATCCGGCCTGACGTGGGGAACGGGATGCTTTTATTTGGGCTGATTTTAACCAGGGCTGTTAAAGCACCATAAATAATGCTTGCAATGACAGGAATGGTTTATCAGGGGATTTGGTTATCTTTAACTGCTGTGAGGGGAAAGCCAAAATCACCCAAATGTGAGAGTGATTTCAGCTTTCCGTTATGTTGGATGTCATTCATTATACAGTTGTTTTAAAATAAAAGGCGTTTAACACCAAAATGTACATTTCACCCAAATTAAAGCTATAAATCACATTTCATTTGCTGTCTTTTTGGGATATTGCACATGGAAGTGTGTATTTGTGCAGGGAATGATTGATTTGGTTTTAATTTAATTTTGCATAATGTGAACATAAGCGATTGATTAGTGGACTTCATGACATTTATATATTAAATAAAAACAGAATAGACAAACCTTTAGGAACTTAAATAACATACTAAAATTTTTTAATTTGATCTAACTTTAATGACCTTAATGTGATGTACTAAATTGGAGGGGTATTGTATAGCGGATATGTCTTTTTTTTTTTCTTACTGTTACTTTCTCTGGCTTGTACATATCTCAGTGTGAATGACTAACTAGCGTGAGTGTTCATGCATGCTTCACATCACACGAAATCAATAACAGAGGCAAGTTTAATCAGACACTGCTATTGTGAAACACACCGATAAAGACGCAGCACGTTACGCTTCGAGCATGTTGAATCAGATTCTGCATCCTGGCCAGAGAAAGTCTGCCTATATAGACAACATCATACACAGCAAAAGCGTATTCATACAGTTATTTAGCCTAATCTGAACCCACCGCTGCATGTCAGTCATAGACGGGTGGTCCCAGAATGCATTGCACAAGCAGAATGAGACATTGTTGATTTCACTACTATTTTGTTGTACCATGTTTGTTCAGAATCTAGTGAAAAAGTGTCTTCCCTAAATTTGTTTTATTTTAATTGGGGTAGCAAAGAGGATGCAAAATTGTATTTTTGAATGTGAATAATAGGAAGCTTACAATTCAAAGAAATTAATGTTACTTTATTTTTATTTCTGTATTTTTTTTTTTTTTTAAGATGGAAAATCAAAGTTCATCTTCCTGGCATTGAAATACAACGTCCTTTCTACAGTGACCAGTGCTATCGTAGTTGAAACTACCATGATTGTTTATTTATTTATTTTCGTAAAATTTAAAATATTTTTATTTGTAATATTTTTTTCTGTAACTTCCTATTTAATTTTGTCGTGCTTTGTCTTTTTTTATTTTATTTCTGTTTTAGTTTGATTTATTTTAAAACACCAAGTTAAAGAATAAATTCATTCCAGTTAACATTTTTTTCCCAAGAATAAAAGTTTATTTTTATAGTTTTAGTTAATAAGTGTTACTTATTTAAAAAAATACATATAATATAATTTTATTTAAATAATTGAAAACATTGTCAAATAAAAATAAATGTATTTATTTTAAAACATTAGGTTAAACTAAAAGAAAATGTAGCTGAAAATGTTTTATTTATTTATTCCAATTATTTTTCAAGTAAAAATAGTAAAAAAAAAAAAAAAAGCAATGATCCGCTATCAAGTGCCTCACATCGCTCACTTATACCGTCAAGATGCTCAGACAGCTGCTTGTGTACTTTGTAGACTACAAGGAAGCACATAGACACAAACTGAAGGGCAGGGCTAAAAAATTATTCTATCACAGGAAGGAAACTGTAGGTGTTCATGAAGTCTGTTCCCGTCTTTCTAATCACCTCATGCTCCTTTTCTGAGTATAGATATCATAACGAGAATTTCTTGACTCTGTTGCGTGTCGTTAACTACAGCACCAGACGGAAACTGAGACTTCTTGGGTTTCGTCTGCTGGTTTGGTTCAGTCAAGGGTCCATCACTAGCTCTCTTCCACTCAGCCCTGAACCTCACAAAGCTGTCTGCTTTCTGTCAGCTTGACATTTGATACTGACGCTCAACAAATACACTCTAATTTTAGTCTGAGTCGAGCGCTATATTATTCCCTGATGGTGCTCCTTTAACCTCACCGCTGCTCCTCCAGCACAGGAAGGCCTGGAATGCTTTTGTAGCATGTGAACATGCCGTATGATTGTGTGTGTGTGTGTGTGTGTGTGTGTGAGAAAGAGAGAGGTAAGAGCAGGACGAGATCCCATAATAACAATAATCCAGTGTTACATAAGCAGGAGGCGTTTGAGAGAATGGGGGAGATGAATGCTTTCCATTGGGCTTCATCAGCCTCAGATTTCCCGAGACACAGTTCGGCTAATGGCTTTGATGAATAGCTCAAGGATTCCATGAAGGGTTTTGGTTTGAAGAAGTGGTTTTGGCCTCGACTAAGAGACCTTAGCGTGAAGGTTCAGATACCCCCGTTAAATGTTTTGAAGTAGACTGTGCACATTAGAGGAGACGTTCAACCCCAAAATGGCCAAAGTCATTTACTTGCATGATACTGTTATCTGTCATTACTACTGCTATAAAAATACTAAATAAAAAAGTGATGTTACTATTGCAATATTAAATAATAAAATAAAAAATTGAAAATAATAATAATATATTGAAATAAAATTCTAAAATATTATTGTAAATTTCAAATATAAAATAATAGTTTATTTTGTTCATAACATGTACATTACTTTAATTCTTGTTGTTATTATTAAGAAAAACTAAAGTAAAATTGCTATTGTAATACATATTAATTAAATATTTTAATATGTAAAATAAAAAGAAAAAGTATAAATATTTTTTACATTACTGTAAAATGACTGTATTAATATTTGGAGCTGACTTAATTTATTAATTTTCAACCCTTAATTTTTTTCTTTTTTTTTTGATTCAAGTTAGTGAGGATTGTTGGCACGTGTTTGCACATTAAAGCGCTCTCAGACACAGATTGTGAGTTTTATTCTGATTTAAAAGAGATGTTTTGCAGAATCATGACCTGTTCTGCGGGCCGCATGATACAGTAGCTTTGTGCTGGAAACTGATTGAAGTCGCTCTCAAAACCTCATTTGTGGTCACAAATGTTCGAACTTGCTACGAGCTCTAATTATCTGCACGTGTGAATGAGGTCTGGGTTCCTCTCACAAAGCTATCGTATGACTCGAGCAGTCCAACGTTCCACTTAAATGGTGCTTCTTGGAGGCCTTGACAGCGTAAATCATCATCCACTTTACCGTCTCCCGCTGTAGTTGTGTTCAGTATGAACCTTGCATGTCTCGGTCCAGGGTTTGGCGGTCTGTCCGGGCGTGTTGTCAGCTCGCTGGAGTTGGCGGATGGCGGTCGAGGATTCAGAATACTTCCAGAGAAAGGTTACTGCGGCTTTCTGCGCATGAAAGTCAACAAAAGCGCTGCGGCTTTGACTCGAGAGCGCGGAGATGTTTTGTGGCACTTTCTAACTTGTCATTTTTGGGAGCAAGAACATAGAGCTCAATTATTAAAGCGACATTCACAGAAACCACAGGAACTATTTGCAGCTCTCCAGTTGCTCTGTAGTAGGCTAGGAGCACCAGAACAAACACGTATTTGGTTTAAAAAACAAATGCATCTTGTCCTGATGAGTTATATTTCCTTATTAAATGCAGTGTTAGTAACTGTTTGGCAAACTTGATGGATGTTTGAATTAAAATCTACCTTTGAATGCACAAAAGCTAGATTCATAACAAAAAATGGGTTTGACATCGCAATGATGAACGCTTTGATTTGCTTTTAGCTCTTTGGCTGACTCTAAGCTACCCTGTGTTTCATTAAAAAATAATATAGACGTTGATTATCAAGGCCGTCTGCCAATCTCTGACTCCTCGTGCCATCAAATCACCGCTGAAAACGAACTAAAGGTGAATACGTGACGGCTCACAGATGGGATTGTAAACGCCATTTGTTCTGAATTCATGTTCAGGTGTTTATTTTGCACATGATTTGCGCAGCAATCAATTTTCATGCTCGTAAGGATGTTTGTATATTTTTGTATAATGACAAGTGCTCTTAAACAATTACTCACGATTTATCACATCCGAAATAAAGGTTTTTGTTTACATAATATGTTTTTGTACTTTGTATATTTTATTATGTGTATAATAAATAAATAAATTAATAAAAATTACGTATTTGCAAATGTATTTACGTAAAAAAAAAATGTTATGATTTTAAATTAAATAAATCTATATACAATATCAGTTATATGAATTTAAATATATACATGTAAATATTTTCAAAATATTTACGGTATGTGTGTGTTTTTATTTATACATAATAAAAATATACAGTACACACAAATGATGTAAACACAAACTTTTATTCTTTTTTAAATTATTATAATTGTTTGACAGCGCTAATAACGATGCTAAACCGCATAACTGACTCTTGTGCATGGTAATTGTTTTCTGAATCAAAAGTCATATTTCTGAATTTATATCTCGCAATTATGACTTTAATTGGAGTTTTAATGAGTTTGTTGTTGTTTATATTAATGAATTGATGCATTTTAAGTTTAGTAAATAGCAGAAGATCCAGTTTAACATGGTCTTGTCAGATTTTATAGAGCTCAGCAGTGGCCTTCTGTCTTTTTCCCTAAAGCATTATAAACCTTAGTAGATCGTTGAAGCTATTGGCACTAATGTTTTCTACGATCTGTTTAGTCTTACGATGCTTTTGGGAAACACTGTACTGGTCTGAGAGGAATCACAGCATTATGAACTGTGATTTGTGTTTGGTAATAAAGACTGTAAGTTATTTTATGAGAGAAGAAACGACTCGCACTAGAAGTATAACATTATAAACCACCGACTGTCATTAGAAGCTGTGCATTTAACATTATTATTGCACAATATTTATATAAATAACTGATTTGGTGCATTGACGGTTTACATGGTATCAGCGTGATTTTTCCTGATTTGTGTGTTTCTCTTCTGGAAAATGGATGGATTAGTTATTCACAGACAATTTAGCTTGTAATCGTGTTTTAAAAAAATACAGAAGTCAATGTAATGACTTAAAAACTTCAGACCTCATGGAAGGTTTGTCTTAAAACATTTAGAAACTGTGTGTGTGTAAATATAAAATAAAATTAGCTGAAATAAAATAAAATGGTAATTTTTGTATTTTTAATAGTTTTATTTGGACACTACTTGCAGGAATCTTACTTGGTGAATCCTGCAATCAATTGCTATTTTAGTATAATTAAGTAAAAAAACTTACTTTTTTTTTTAATAATAGTTTTTTTATATACATGTTTATTTCAGTTTTTAGTTTTAGTTATTCTTGTTTCAGGAAAAATATTTATTATTATTATTATGATTATTTATGTATGCAGGATTTTTACTCGGTCATTGCTCTTTTACTATCATTGAGATAACATTTAAAGAATTATTATTTTTTTGGTTAAAATTTAGTCACGTTTCTCTTTCTCTCTCTCTCTCTCACACACACACACACATATACACACGCTGTGGAGAGATCGAGGTGAAGCAACAGTTTGAGTTTTAGCCTCTGGTTTCAAAGGGAAAGTTCATCTGTTCTGAACTCTGAATCACTCAGAAATTCAGCCAAGATGAAAGAAAGCAGGAGCGCTCCAGCTTGTGCTGCTAAAGGGACTGATTTCTGGGATTGCTAATAATTTAGAAGTGTGCGAACGCTTTGATCTGATATAGAAAAGCACATTTACAGGAACTCTAAATCATTCTCTTGAGCCCATGATGCCAAAGTAGGCTCTGACCGTCTTTAGGTTGTATATCCTATATATAGGCTTTATATCCAAAACAAATCATCAATTCAGATTTTACTCACTGGATCTAGATATAGTCTCTTTAACACGGTCACTTCCCTTTAAAAACAAAACTCAACAGGATACAGGAGTGAGCTCTTTTCACTTAGTCCCCTAGCAACCTCTAAGGGACGGCCTAGTAACCGTCCCGGGCTATTTCTAGTTGTGAAAGACTCTTACAAGAATGCTAAGTTTTGCGTGAATGCCGATGGCAGTAAACCCCGAGCAGGACCGCAGCTCGATGAGCCGATCTGGTTTTAATCGAGAAATGATTGAAACTCGTCCATCATGTCACACGGCCTCCCTCCACTCTCTGATTTACAGCTTTTGTGGATTTGTGTGCTGAATAATGGCAAGCGTTCGGATTCGCTGCCAAGGAGGCCGGGGGGAATGCGTTGTGGATGCAATCTAACTTTGGACAAGCTCTCTTCTCTGTTTGTATTTAGGCTGGCGAGAGATGATCCAGAGTTACAAGTAAACAAATACACTTTCTGGAGCAATCGTTTTTATTTTATTGTTTTTTTATTGCTTTATTTATTTAGTTTTGTTTATGTTTTAATTTCATTATTGATCATGAAAAATAAAACCATGATTTTATTTATTCTTTTTTTTTGATGTGAGAATATTACAAGTGAACAAAGTAAATTGCAATTTTAGGAGTAATGTTTTGTTTTTATTTTATTTAGTTTTATATTGATTTTATGTTTATTATTTACACCTCATTATTAAAATGTAAATGAAAAATAAAGCTACAAAGTCATTTTTTTATTTTTTTTACTTTTAGGTTAGAATATAAGAAAATTAGGTTACAAGTAAACAATATGCTTTTAATTTTGATTGTATTGTTTTATATTGCTGTCTGTTATTATTTTATAATGAAATATAAGAACAGTAAAATGTTATTTTACTACTTTTTTATTATTTCTTTACTTATTTCTTTTATTTATATCAGAAAAAAACATTTACAAAATATTTTTCTTTATATATATTTTTAGTTTATAATCTGTAATCTAACATAAAATAAAAACTATTCTAAATAATCCTTTATTTATTTATTTTTTATTTTATTTTTAACGTTTATTTAGCTTGATTTTATGTCGTTTTCTCATTTTCCCATCGCATGTTTTTCATACCGTGACATGGCTTTCCATCAGATTCAAACTAACCATGTATTACCTTGGACAAGTAACACTTTGTACTGTTGTTAAGTGTTCATTTGGACATTCACAGATCACCTCTGCGCTGTGGCTCTGTTTTATTTTTCCAGGGTCTTTAGAGACCTTCCTCATGAATTCCACACACATCCTGTTGACCCATAATTAACAGAGGCCCGGTCATGATCACAAACACACAAGTGTTTGAAACCACAGCTGTGAGCAATCAAACCAATGTATTTCTATTTATTTTTTATATATATATCTTCGATTTTATATTTTGTAATTTTATCTTGCTTAATTAGTTTAGTTTAGTTTTATTTACATAAGTTTTACTTCTTTCATTTTATTATTTTATATTGCTTGTTTAGTTTGGTTTTATGTAGTATTTTTTTATTCATTTTATTTCTAGATGTATTTATTTACTTTTTTTCATTTTATGCTATGCTTTCATTTTAGTTTTACTGTTTTGCATCGCTTTATTTCCTTTTTTGTTTTTTGCTTTAGTTTTTTTTACGCTTTGATATGTTGGTTTTATTGTTTTTACTTTGGTTTATTTAGTTTAGTGTTATTTTTTTTTATGAATTTTTTTTTCTTCTGTTTTTAGTTTATATTTGTGCTGCTTTAAATTTCTTTGTTTTATTTAAATTAGATTTTCTGTATTTTCTATTTTACCTTTATTTGAATTATTATTTTATTTTATTACAGTTTTACAAATCAAAATATCCCCAATCAGGAAATTTAACAAAAGCAAATAAATGTTAACACTAGTTGTATTCGTATTTTGCTGTCTGATATGTCTTGGATATTACTTTTGAGCGTGCTCATCTCCGCTCGCTCCATGTAAAGTAAATCCACTTTCATGGTGCAGCTCACGTGAGTGGACATCGTGGTAAACAGATTCCCAGAAGTGCCTTTGGTGTATTTCTGTGGTGTTTGGGGGTCAGGGTGGAAGTGAAGCCTCTCTGGCTTTCTTTCTTCTCCTCCGGCGTCGGAATGCTGTGTTTTGTTTGCGTTGCCATGGAAGCGGAGCCGAGACTCTTGAGGAACATTAAGGAGAGCCTGCTTGTGTCTGAGTGAACGAGACTGATGCTGCTCTCTGTGATGGATCTGTGAGATTCATCTGCAGCACATCTGGATGAAACAAACCACTGATGATGTCTTACTCTTAAATAAGTGCTTCATCATACAGTAGTGTTCTTAGTTACGGGTTTGTTTTTAGACCGTTGTAGTATATTTTTGCTTTAGAGATATGTTTATTTTAGGAAGCCAGTTTCAGGTAATTGCAACTTTTTATCTCACTGATAAAAGTCAGAATCTATAAATATACACTTTCGCACAATTCTGACTTTTTAAAATGTTTGTATTTTTTTTATTTATTTATATTTTTTCCCAACCATGCAATAAAAAAAGTCACCAATATCGTTTTGACTGTTTTTGTTTTGGCAGCAGCAATATTTTATGTATCGCGATTCTGACCTTTTTACTACTTTTTTCTTCATAGTGTATTAGTTTTATAGTTTATTAGGGCTGTAACGATTCGCGATATGAAACCGAAATCGCGAGACTCAGATCCACGATCCTGTATCGCGGTGTGATGAGGGAGAATCGCGACACAACACGTGACTACCTTTCCAATCATGTGACGCCTGCCTGCAAAAGTTGAGCTAGTTGAAGAAGAACGTGAGGAAACATGGC